>VSMD01035800.1:0-18567 GCA_008750895.1 Mirza zaza
AAAAAAAAAAAAAAGGTATTGTGGAAGTGGTGCATATTGATGGGTATGAAGATAAGGAGGAGATCACTTCTAGGTTGGAAAATGGCATGAACACAGGTAGTGGAGGTAGAAATCAGCATAATTTACATAGAGACCATTAAATAGACTGATATAAATGCAAGAAGTGTGAGAGATGCAATCAAATAGGAGGAGGGAAAGGCCAGATCACAAAGAAACTTAAAGCCAGGGAAAGGGATCCAAACTTGGTAGAATAGCAATTGGGAGTTACTGAGAGTTCCTAAGTAAGCCCCCCAAGTGACATTATAAAAATAGCATTTTCAGAATGATTAGCTGAGTAGGGTTGGGACAGCAGACTCCAAGAGGAACAAAGCTGAATGGCTATCTCCTTTGAAGCAACATTTATGTCTAAGCTTCCTTTAGAACACGTGAAAACAAATTGTCAGCAATTTCAAAGGAGAGAGAAATGGCAAGGGAAGGATCATTTTAGCCTTTGTTCACCTACAGGAACACAAACCACATACAACCACCAAGGGCTTTGTAAAGCCCTTACAGTGCTTTGTAAAGGAAGATGATTTCTATGAGCACAGGGAAGTTTTTTGAAAAACAGAAAAAAATAAAACATACCAGGCTTACCTCATTGCTACATTACTTCCGTCAATGACAACTGGCCTCAAATTATCACTGTTGTCTATTTCATCTTCAATAGACAATTCAGGGCTTGCAGTCTCTTTGGAGCTGGGCCCATGAGGTACTAATAGACTTAAGTTGATCTGCCCTTCTGAATCACCTTTGTTACCAAGTCTGACAAGCTCTGCCAACACATCATTAATAAGTGATTCCGGGCCCAGCTTGTTGAGCACAGATTGAATCTGTTCCTCTGCATAGCCCAGCTTTAGAGCAAACTCCATCTTGGCTCGGTATTCCTTCTCCAAGTCGAGCTTACCATCCTGTAAAATGCTGCTCTGGGAGAAGCTTGGGCGATCCAGGCAGGGTGATCGACAGAGCTGACGGTGTGGCTTGGTGGGCATCTCCTTTTTCTTCAACTGACCATCCCCAGGTTGACACCTTTTGTTGTTGTCACCGCTCTTAAGGATTATCTGTTCTGGGTCACTCTCAGAACTCATCCACTCTTCAGAATCAGGATTGCCCTGCCCTGTGCTATCCTGCTTTGTCTGCTGCTTCTCTTCCTTGGAGGCACTCTTCTCCATTTTTGGTGTCTCCACTGCAGCTGTGGCCGTCATCCCGTTCAGTGGGCAGTCTGAGGTCTAATCAGCTCTTTTTCTTTTTAGCCTACTTGGAATCCACATACAGTGGCATTCCTCTGTGATAAAATGTCGTGGTAGCAATGGTGCAAGAGTTTGCTTGTTTGGTTTGGTGTGTTCAGATGTTAGCAGTCCCTACAAATAAACATACATACCACAGTCATGTTTATTAAACTTCTGGAAAATAATTTTAGAATACAGAGGTTTCTTCCAAAGAAACTACAGGTTCTCTGGCATTTGATTTTTCTGCTTACAATTATGTAGGCTCACATTAAAAATATAGAGTCCTTACTTCGCTAATAATTTTGGACATACAAATTTCAGTGGTGGCAATAATGTTATAATCCCCCCTCACACAAAAAATAACTAAATAGCTAAATAGCTTTCTGCTTATCACAAGTTGGAGAAAGAGAAACATTGTATTTCAATAATATATATATATATTCAAATACACACACATATATATGTCTCTCTCTCTATATATATATGTATATATATGTATATATATACACACATATATATATATATATATATATACACATATATATATATAAAATATCTTGGAAGGACTCGCTTCTTCCTTTCTGCCAAGGAAGTGTTTCCAGATCCCATACCAGGTCTTCCTTGATAAGGCTGAAATCTACTCCTGAAGAATACATCCTCTCTAGAATTACTCTTTGCACAATATAAGGAACCCCATCTACTAGGGAGATGCCATTAAATTTGCTTTCAGATAAGTGAAGTAGCCTGTAAGGGTAACAGAGAGGTGTTTTCCAGATAAGGAAAGGGGTGTGTGTATACTCCTGAATGTGTTTTCAGCCTCTTTTATTTATTGTAATTGGTAAACAAAAGGAGAAAATCAACTCAATTTGCATGAGAAACCAGAACATATTTAAAAGAATATTAATTACAGAAGAGAACTAGGGACAATTTTATTTCTAAACCCCTCCTTTCACCTACCTTGTCTGTCCTGGCAGGTTTCAGTTCTCATCGGGCCACAGTGTTTTCTTCTCTTTGAGCCTCAGTTTCCTCATGTGTAAAATAAGGATATTGGCAGCTACCTCATAGGGTAAGGATTACATAAGATGTATAAGGCAAGTGCTTAGAAAAGTGAATAGAATACTATATATATATATATATATATATATAACCTATATATACAAACACACACACACACACACACATGGCAATAGACTCAAATGAGTTTTTTTTCTTTTCTTTTTTTTTTTTTTTTTTGAGACAGAGTCTCACTCTGTTGCCTGGGCTAGAGTACCATGACGTCAGCCTAGCTCACAGCAACCTCAAACTCCTGGGCTCAAGCAATCCTCCCGCCTCAGCCTCCCGAGTAGCTGGGACTACAGGCATGCGCCACCATGCCCGGCTAATTTTTTCTATATATACTTTTAGTTGTCCAGCTAATTTCTTTCTATTTTTAGTAGAGATGGGGTCTTGCTCTTGCTCAGGCTGGTCTCAAACTCCTGACCTTGAGCGATCCACCCGCCTTGGCCTCCCTGAGTGCTAGGATTACTGGCTGAGTGTTTTTTTTTTTTTTCCAATAAAAAAGAAGGCTGACAGGCAAGGCTGTAGACCTGTGAGCACTGATGAGCTCTTCAGGCAGCGGCTGTGCTCACCCATCTAAAACTAGGCTACCTATATGACCAGTGTACCAGGGATTTCCAGTTACACCTCAATCCTATTTCTGTAAGTGAGAAGAAAAGCCACCAATAGTTTGAAGACTGTTATGGAAAAGTGCATGCTTATTTTAGGAGTCACATTTGGAAACATAGTCACAGAGAACTGACTTCTCAGAACTGACATTCAGGCACCATGTACTGACTCTAATGATTACACTGCTACTGTGACTTTAAAATTTTGCCTTAATGAATTAACCAACACATAGACAGCCATTGCACTTTCACTTCTGCATTAATATTTGTTATTTGAATTTTAAAGCCCATTTCCTTTGTAAGTTCCACATTTACTATCCGACTTACATTTTATTCTCCTCAAGATAATTTCCAGTGTACAAAGGACATTGAAATGTTTCCCCCTACATTTTTATCACAGCTCCAAAGTCACTTAAAACCAACTGTTTATAAGACTAAATGCATATTTTCTTGGTAAATAAATGGTACTTGTAAAAGACAAATTTGACTACTCTTAGCTAGTGAACTGCAGAATGTTTTTCTCATTCTCTACTATCTGATGTTTAGTTCTGTCAAAATTGACATTGGTGTAAACACTTTCACCATGTTCATGTAGATATACAATAGCAAATTTAAAATCAGAGAAAATCCCATAAATATAGGAAACCCTTATGGAGATTACTAGTTATTATTGCAAAAATTTCTTACTCTGTAACCTAAAATAGAAGAGAAATAAATAATTTAGTAAAAATAAACTTGGATTTGCCTTTCAAATCCTTAAGCAAGAAGTTTTTAAAAAAATGTTGGTTGTCTGTGCTAAAACCTGTGTAAGTGGGTGTCATGTGTGTTGTGTGTGTTTGGTTTTGTTTTAGAATGTGAACTTTTTTTTTTTTTTTTTGAGACAGAGTCTCACTGCGTTGCCTTGGCTAGAGTGCCGTGACATCAGCCTAGCTCACAGCAACCTCCAACTCCTGGGCTCAAGCCATCCTCCTGCCTCAGCCTCCTGGGTAGCTGGGACTACAGGCATGTGCCACCATGCCCGGCTGATTTTTTCTATATATTTTTAGCTGTCCAATTAATTTATTTCTATTTTTAGTAGAGACAGGGTCTCACTCTTGTTCAGGCTAGTCTCATACTCCTGACCTCAAACAAACCGTCTGCCTCGGCCTCCCAGAGTGCTAGGATTACAGGTGTGAGCCACCATGCTCAGCCCCAGAATGTGAACTTCTTGAGACAAGGTACAGGAATGTTCAACTCTGTCAGTAGGGTGGGATATGGGGGTAGTGGTTGAAGAGATTAGGGAATAATAATTCAAGAAGAATACAATATATGAAGGCAATTGTTGAGTCATTAATTTATTAATTCATTTAAAAATATTTACTTAGTGCCAGTTGTGTACCAGGAAACATGTTAGGGGCTGGAGATATAAAAATAGACAAGGATCCTGATCTCAAGGAGCTTATAATAATGGTGATGGGAAATGGAAATAGACAATAATCAAATAATTATATATTTCATAATTATAAACTGTGGCTAAGTGATTAACTGTTAAAAGGTATAGGGAGCTATGAGTTGAGCCTTAAAGGAAGGAATAAAAATTTTCTGGGCAAAAAAAAAATTTCTGGGCAGGGAAGGGTTTTTGAAATTATGAATATATGGAGATTAATGTGATATAGTGCCTTAGTCAATACCTCATACCTAATGTTACTGGTAAGGAGTGATAGGTGAAAGCATTGAGGATGGCTTAAGGAAAATTGTCGCTTTTGCCCAAAAAGGAAAGTGACTGGGGAGAAAAGTTTTAAAGATGTTCTAGTTACTACTTATGACAGGTGTGGAAAAGAGTTGTTATCTTTCATTGTTATTGATTGGAAAAAAAACCACAAATTAATGCATTAAAGACTGGCATACTTCAGAAAATCACATTAGTCAAATGAAATTATAGGGCTGGATGCAATTTGTTTTAAGAAGCTAAGAGTTTTGTCAACAGGTAGCTACATGTTATAGGTACAGACCTTGCCTATAACTTAAGAATAAGCAAATGATTGTAAACTTGCATCTGAATCTAAAAAAATCAGAGAAACATATGCAGGCAAAATGTACTAAAATAAAAGTGACCTCGAAGAGTTTCCACCAAGAAAAAAAAGACCAAATCTTTTCCTATTTTCTTCTTTCTTCCCTAATCTTTTTATTATGATATATATATATATAATTCCTTCAGTTTGCATTTGCACAAAACAATTTTGTAATATCAATCTTCAGGTTCTACTACAAACTCTACCTCATCTTTTCCAAAGTCTGCCAAATGACACCCTATATAGAGATAGAAACATCTGGCCATGTCTACTGAGACAGAACCACTGGAAATGTTCAAAAAAGCCCAATAATGAGGTAGGCCAGAGCTACCTAGCAGTGGCCAAGTGAAGAACAAAATAGTAAATTATCAATTATGTGTAGGTGGCTAAGCCACTTTATTGTGTTTTGGGAATGCATGTTTTAGTGCAGACTTAGGGACACCTGCTTACGCAGCTGCCTTTCCCTCCCCCTTCTAGCAATTTCTTTTCATAAAAAGAATCCTTAAAGTAAATACACATATCAAAAATTATCTGGTCACGCCTGTAATCCTAGCACTCTGGGAGGCAGAGGTGGGCGGATCGCTCAAGGTCAGGAGTTCAAAACCAGCCTGAGCAAGAGCGAGACCCCATCTCTACTATAAAAATAGAAAGAAATTAATTGGCCAACTAATATATATAGAAAAAATTAGCCGGGCATGGTGGTGCATGCCTGTGGTCCCAGCTACTTGGGAGGCTGAGGCAGCAGGATTGCTTGAGCCCAGGAGTTTGAGGTTGCTGTGAGCTAGGCTGATGCCATGGCACTCACTCTAGCCTGGGCAACAGAGTGAGACTCTGTCTCAAAAATAAATATCTGGAATGTGGGATTTTTGGTGGGGCCCACATAATTGAGAAATGACTATAGTTCAGTCATCATAAGATTACTAAGCTTTTTTCTTGGTTTCTCTTCTCTGAATTGGACCACTGCTTTTAGAATTAGCTTCAAAGAGAAGAAATTCAAATCTGTATTGTATTAAACCATCACATTTTATTTTAAAATGACAAAAAGAACAAGAGTTATTATAAAACTTCAATAACTGTGATAAAATATGAACAATCATTTACATTTGCATTGCATCTTAGAGTTGCCTAAGTGCTTTTGCATGCATGCTCTCAATAGAACCATGTCATTACCTACAAAATCCAGATTTGATATGTTATGACTTTTA
Organism: Mirza zaza; assembly: GCA_008750895.1. Taxonomy (NCBI): domain Eukaryota; kingdom Metazoa; phylum Chordata; class Mammalia; order Primates; family Cheirogaleidae; genus Mirza; species Mirza zaza. Next base: position 6,186 of record VSMD01035800.1, read on the forward strand.
TAGCCCACTTTCAATTCCTTGTGTCAAGCACATCAGCTAAAGAAGTTACACAAATTTCAGGGAGAAATACAAAGTGAAGGCTTTCTTAGGTACTTGGGAGGCAAAGGGGTTTGAAACCTTTACCAACTCTCAAAATGAAAAAGGTTCACATGAAGGCACTCTGAGAAAAATCCAAAATTCAAATATTCCTATTTTCATTTATATTAAATCAATCACATATAGCAATTATATCATAAAGGAGATAAAGATTGCTTACCCAACCTCCAACTACCCCCACCTGTTTGTGTGCTGTCAAATGGTTTATAGGTAGTAACACTTAGCAAAGAAATAAGTCTAAGAAATAGTATATTTTCTGTGGCTTATAAAAGTGGGATTTCCTTCTAGCAGTAAGAGTACTCTTGTTAGCCTGTCTGGTTTTACATTATCCTCCAAACAAAATTGGCTTTTTATTTCTTTTTTACTTTTTAATTTCAATGCATTTTCAATTTGATGCATGTCACAGCAAAAATTGTCACAGCTGGGACTAAAAACAACTGAGCTTATTGAAAATTTAGGATTCATTTCAAATGAGATCCAAAAGCTTTGCATGATTAAACTACCTCAATTTTTGTTCCCCCTCTTTCACATCAAATATTGACGCTTTACGCAAAATGTTTATAGGAAATCAAGTCTGTTGACTTTCATTACCCATTCATCCTTTTAGGACTTCAAAGAAAATAGACACATGATTTGATTTCAAGACCAATTATCCCCACATTTTGAACTAGGATTAATTTTCCTGCTGCCTTTCATGCCACTTATCCCATTAGGAAGGACCTATGTCCACAGCACATTTAAATCATCTTGCATTACAGACACTCTTGTTCAATTGTTGTCCAAACTACTTAAAACCACATGGGCAAATGTAACCTTAATTTATACTGGATTCAATCTTTGCCCTCCCCCAACCCCCGACAAAAACATTTCTAGAGCTTGACACTCCAGAAGAGCAAGAAACCTGTAGGTTATATACTTACTATTTTTTCTCTATATAAAGAAGATCTAGAGAAAGATCATTTGAAATTCATACAGGAAGCTGCATCATAAACTATAGGAGATGGTCTCTGCTAGACTAACTGTTTAGTGGATGTGTGTTCTTTGGCCAGTAATGACAGCTGAGGAGCTGTTATGAAAGTGGCTTCTCCACAGAATACACTCACTTCTATGATTCACTGGCGAAGTTTCTTCTATCTCTCTCTGTCTCTGTCTCTGTCTCTGTCTATCCTTCTCCTTCCCCTTTCCCTTTTCTGCTTCTTCTCTACCCTCTCTTTTTCTCTCTGCAGCACCTACTCCCATCCCAAAATTCTTGGTCAAAAGCTATAGGGAAATGTGTCTGTGTCATACTATAACTTACAGTAAATTGGAAAAAATAGTGCCTTGCTTATGACTTTAATAGAAATAAACATATCTTGAGCATCCCATTCAGTTAATGACACTGGGCTTGATCTTTCTTGATTCTCTCCAGTTTGATTGCTTGGCAAAATGAGTGGAATAGAGTACATTATATTTTCTGTCTTTATACTCAAATAATTAGACTAAAGTGAGAAAAGACACAATGATCAGGGCAATTCTGAGGGGCAGCTGCAGTATTGCAGCCATGATGTTATCAGCTTAAGTCTGGTTAGCTCCAAAAATCTTGAAGATGAAATTCAAGATGCACTGGGATGCAAATGAGAATAAGAAGAAAAGGGGAAATAGAAGGGTCTTAGAGATTACTAGGCTTTCATAAGTCTTAATTCTCTTCATTTCAATCAACACACTATTTGTTTTCAGTTCTTTTCTCAAAGTTATGTATTGCTTTTTTCAATAGCTGCTCTGTTCTATCTCAGCAGCAGAGTACTTCTGTGGCCAGTGAAGGTCATAAGAAATACAGTTTTAAAAATATTTCAGAGGCTTTCAGAACAAGGAATGCTTAATAATGCAATATATGTTATATTAAATAATATGTCAGCCATACTATGACATGGGTACTCTCTTGGCTGTCCCATAAGCCTAAAATGCAAGTGATCCTTCAAGGTTCCATACAGGAACAGCAAAAGGAGTCCCAGTTTAGTGAGAAGTCTTCTACATTTGGAGCTGGAGTCAGGCAATCTGGGTTCAAATCTTTCCTCTATCATTTAGTAGAGCTGTGTGATTTTATGCAAAGTCATATCACCTCTGAGTCTCAGTTTCCTCACCCAGAAAATGGGGATACTCTTATCTGTCTGCTGAGAGGATTGGTGTGAGGATAAAATGAGAATATGAATGTATCTAGCACTCTGGGAGGCCGAGGCGGGCGGATTGCTTGAGGTCAGGAGTATCGAAACCAGCCTGAGCAAGAGCCAGACCCCGTCTCTACTGAAAATAGAAAGAAATTAATTGGTCAACTAATACATATAGAAAAAATCAGCCAGGCATGGTGGCGCATGCCTGTAGTCCCAGCTACTCGGGAGGCTGAGGCAGGAGGATCGCTTGAACCCAGGAGTTTGAGGTTGCTGTGAGCTGGGCTGTTGCCACGGCACTCTAGCCTGGGCAAGGTGAGACTCTTTCTGAAAAAAAAAGAATATGAATGTTGAAAGTATGTTATAAACTGTGAAATTGTGTAAATGTAAGATATTATTATTATTGGCTATAGTAGAGAGTGGAATGAGCTACTTAATAATAACCAGCAACTATAGTAGTAGAATGAGAGTCAGGAGACTCAAATTATAGTCCTAACCCTACCATGACTAATTATGTGATCTGGGGAAAACTATGTTACCTCTCTGAGCCACAGTCTCTTCACCTGTAAAATGGAAATGATGATGGCACCTATTTCATAGAATTTTATAAGGATTAAAGGCTAGAGTGAGTGCCATGGCATCAGCCTAGCTCACAACAACCTCAAACTCCTGGGCTCAAGCAATCCTACTGCCTCAGCCTCCCAAGTAGCTGGGACTACAGGCATGTGCCACCATGCCCGGCTAATTTTTTTTCTATATATATTAGTTGGCCAATTAATTTCTATTTATAGTAGAGACGGGGTCTCAGTCTTCCTCAGGCTGGTTTCGAACACCTGACCTCAAGCAATCCGCCTGCCTCGGCCTCCCAGAGTGCTAGGATTACAGGTGTGAGCCACTGCGCCTGGCCCATAAAAGCTATTTATAAACTATAAAGTTCTATACCAGTTGTCCATTGGGCCCCAAGCTTGATAGGTTGCTTGACTAACAACTATATTGTTGGAACATGATGTTAAAGTAGTGGTTCTCTTGGGTTTCCATTCCTCTCTTATCTAGATGTTGTAACTAGGAGGAGATCCAAAATCTGCCCTTCCACATTATGAAATCACTATGCCAATTTGGATCTGGCATAGAAAGTTCTAATTTTTCATTCCCTCCCTGCATAGTATATGCTCAACACTGTTCTAAGTGCTGGGGGTTCTATCCTGAAGCCAAAATGAGACAAAGATATCATAAGGAAAGGAAACTATAGATCAATATCCTTTATGAATATAGGCACAAAAGTCCTCAACAAAATATGAGCAAATCAAATGTAGGAACATATAAAAATTACACACCATGATTAAATGGGATCATCTTAGGAATATATGGTTGATTCGACACACAAAAATCAATCAGTGTAATATACAAAATATAATAACAAAATCACTATATGCAACCAATATAATGTAATAAAGGACAAAAACCACAGGATAATCTCAATTGATATAGACAAAGCATTTGTGAAAATCCAACATCCCTTAATAATAAAAACACACAACAAACTAGGCATATAAGGGAGCTTCATCAACTTGATAAGGGCATCTAAGAAAAACCCACAGCTAACATCATACTCAATGATGTTAGACTGAAAACTCTTCCCCTAATCTCAGGAACAAAACACGTGCAAATACTCTTTCCACTTCTATTCAACATTGTTCTTAAAGTTCTAGCCAGGACAGTTAGATAAGAACAACAAATAAAAGACATCCAACCTAGGAAGGAAGAAGTAAAACTATCTCTATTTGCAAATGACATGATATTTTGTGTAGAAAATTCTAAGGAATCCACAAATGAATTATTATAATTTTCTTTTTGAGACAGAGTCTTGCTTTGTTACCCAGGCTAGAGTGAGTGCCGTGGCATCAGCCTAGCTCACAGCAACCTCAGACTCCTGGGCTCAAGTAATCCTGCTGCCTCAGCCTCCCAAGTAGCTGGGACTAAAGGCATGCGCCACCATGCTTGGCTGATTTTTTCTATATATGTTAGTTGGCCAATTAATTTCTTTCTATTTATAGTAGAGACGGGGTCTCTCTCTTGTTCAGGCTGGTTTCGAACTCCTGACCTTGAGCAATCTGCCCGCCTTGGCCTCCCAGAGTGCTAGGATTACAGGCATGAGACACCACGCCCAGCCTGAATTATTATAATTAATAAACAACTTCAGGAGTGTTGCAAATACCAGATCAGTATAAAAAGCTAATTTTATTTCTATACATTAACAATGAACAATCTCAAAATGTAATTAAGAAAACAATTTCAATTACAATAGCTTCAAAAATAATAAAATACTTAGTAATAAATTTAACAAATAAATGTGAGACTTGCACACCAAAAACTGTAAAACTTCATTGAAATAAATTATAGCCCTAAATAAATGAAAATCCATCCATATTCATGGATTGGAAGATTAATGTTGTTAAGATGAATATACTACCCCAATTGATCTACATATTCAATGCAATTCATACTAAGATCCCCAATGTCTCTTTTGCAAAAACTGGCCAGCTGATACTAAAATTTGTACAGAAATGTAAGCCTGAATAGCCAAAATAATCTGATAAGAAAATAATAAAGTTGGAGGACTCTTGCTTTCTAATTTCAAAGTTTGCTAAGAAGCTACAGTCTTGATTATACTTACAGTTATAAGACTCTGGGAAAATTATTTAACCTCTCTGAGCATCAATTTTATTTTATTTTTTCATCTCCCTACCCTCCTATCTGAGCATCAATTTTGATATCCAAAAAGTGAAAATAACACTATCTATTTGGTCATGGTAAAAATTAAATAAGACAATACATAAGGATGAGTTAAAAAACCCAATAAATATTTATCAAGTACTTTCTATAGGCCAGGAATTATTTGTGATACACAAATGTATAAATATTCCCTAACCTTAAAAACTTTACAAAATTAATATGTCATTGTAAGTAGTGTGGTGTAGTGGGAAGTGTGCCGACACTATAGACAGAGATGTATGTTCAAGTTTTAGCTGTGCTACTTCACAGCTATAAGATTTTATTTAAGTCCCATAAATTCATTGCATTTTAGTATCTTAATGTGTTAAATGGAGATAACAGTAATTACCTTATCTACATAAGTGAGTTTTGTGAGGATAAAATGATATATTATAAACTATAATAATAAAACCATCTTTATTACAAAGTTAGGTACCATGTGAAATGTTCTGAGCTCATCTACAGCACATAAAACCATTTATTTGCATACATAAAAGCAGCAGATGCAGATGTTGGTGAAGACACTGTATATTCAGTCTTTTTAAAAAATGGCTTTAATGAGATGTAATTCACATAGCGTACAGTTTATCCATTCAAAACACACAATTCTGTGCTTTTTGATGTATGTATTCACAGATATGTGCAACCATCACTACAGTCAATTTTAGAACATTTTCATCATCTCAAAAGTAAACCCTGCATATTCTTGGATTAGAAGACTGAATAATATTAAGATATCAATACTACCCAAAGTGTTCTACAGATTTAATGCAATCACTATCAAAATCCCAATGGTGTTTTTTTTGCAGAAATAAAAAAAATACTCCATAAAATTCATATGGAATCTCAAGGGACCTAGGATAGCCAAAACAATCTTGAAAAAGAAGAAAGTTGGATGTCTCACACTTCCTGATTTTGAAACATATAACAAAATAACAGTAATCAAAATAATGTGGTACTGGCATAAAGATAGACCTATAGATCAATGAAATAGAATGGAGAGCTCACAAATAAATCTTCATGCAAATGGTCAAATGATTTTCAACAAGGGTGCCAAGATAATTCAATAGGGAAAGGACAGACTTTTCAACAAGTGGTATTGAGAAAACTAAATATCCACATATAAAAGAATGAGGTTGGATCCTTAATGTACACCATAGGCAAAAATTAACTGAAAATAAATGAAAGACCTAAACATAAGACCTAAAATTATAAAACTTGGCCAGGCGTGGTGGCTCACACCTGTAATCCTAGCACTCTGGGAGGCCAAGGCGGGCAGATTGCTCGAGGTCAGGAGTTCAAAACCAGCCTGAGCAAGAGTGAGACCCTGTCTCTACTATAAATACAAAGAAATTAATTGGCCAACTAATATATATAGAAAACATTAGCCCGGCATGGTGGCACATGCCTGTAGTCCCAGCTACTCGGGAGGCTGAGGCAGGAGGATTGCTTGAGCCCAGGAGATTGAGGTTGCTCTGAGCTAGGCTGACACCATGGCACTCACGCCTGGGCAACAAATCGAGACTCTGTCTCAAAAATAAATAAATAAAATAAAATAATAAAAGTTTTTGACATAAACAGGAAAAAAGCTTCATGACATTAGATTTGGTAAATGATTTCTTGGATATAACATCAAAAGCGTAGGCAATAAAAGTAAAAATAGATAAACTGGGCTACATCAAAACTAAAAACTTCTGTGTAACAAAGGATAAAATCAATACAGTGAAAAGGCAACCGGCAGAATTGAAGAATATATTTTGAATCATATATCTGAAAATTGATTAATATCTAGAATATATGAAAAATTTCTAAAACTTAACAAAAACACAAACAATCTTATTTGAAAATGGGCCAAAGACTTAAATAGACATTTCTCCAAAGATGATATACAAATGGCCAATAAGAACATGTGAAAAGATGTTCAACATCACTAATCAGGAGGGAATCAAGAAGGTGGACGAGGAACACCTCCAGACAGAGTGTCTCTGCAGAAAAGACAGATTCTAGCAGAAATTAGAAGAAACGAGCAAGAAGTCGAGCATACAGCGGACAAGGGTCTGAAGGAGGGGTACCTGAGACCACGGGAGACTCCACGGGTGGAAGTTGAGGAGGAGAACTGGAAGCTGAGACTGCCAGAGCAGCCCGGGGACCAGCGGGAAGGGTAGGTGAATCGGCCAAGTTTCCCCTCCCCTGCATCTCTGACTGCTGGTGGGCTTGCCAGCAGGTGGAGAGACCACCAGCCCAGAGACAGCCGCCACCAGTGAGCGGTAAGCCTGTAGCGGACTCGGCACCAGGCTCCCAAATCCCTCAAGGCACCTCCGTGTGCACAGACCCAAACCGCGCGGCAGGCGCCATATTGCCTCCTTCTCCCCTCCGCCGACCCTACCCGTGGCTGCCCAGAGAGATAATACAGCCACCAGCCGGAGGCACCTACAGGGAACGGGCCCTTCCCATTTGGGGCCCTACAGCTGACTAAGGGGAACTCAGACTGTGAGCTCTCTACCCGCCAGCCCTCCCAGGTACTGCTGGCATGGTGATCCCAGGAGAATGGTGCAGACCCTGAGGCTGAGAGACATAGACCCAGCTTGGACTCCCCATGGGTGAATTGGGACTGGCACTCCTCTCCCAGGTGGGGAGATAGTTTGAACTCTGGGACCCAGAGGTCAGACCTGCAGACCAGATCCCATGCAACGAGGTCTCGCATTGCCCGGGGCACAAAAGGAATATACGTGAACAGCCTACTGAGGTGTGTGTGCCTTCAGGGGCAGATCAGCATCTTAGAGGGCAACCCGCCTCCCAAAGGGAGGCTGTACGCCCAGCCCAGGTCGCGTCCCTGAGCAGGGAACCTCCCTGCAAGCATCACAGTCAGGGAAGGCCTGGTGGCATGTGGTCTGGCCTGCTGGCAGAGGCCCAGGAGTAGCTGCGAAGTTGGGGAGGGTGGAAAGAAGTGAGGCCCGCTCCAGACTGCGGGTCTCAGACAGCCCCACCCCACACATAGACTTTCTGACTGAGCAGGGAAATTCCAGTCCCAGGCTGACAGCTTTTCCTGGAAGCAGAGAACAGAACTTAGACCCCGGCTAATGGCATTGGTGGTGCCTGAGGGCAGGCTAACCCAACCCAGCTCTGCCAAGACTCTCTCCTAGACCAGCCCTCACTGAGGGGGAGAAAAGGACACACCTGGAAGTCTCAGGGTCCCACCGACCACCTGAGGCATTAGAGTGCCTCTCTACAGGAACAAGAGCTGATAACAGGACACAAAAACAACAGTGTAGCCTGTTCCTCCAAGCAAGCACCACCTACTGACAAGGAGGACACCCTTTTCACAGCACCTACTGATTCATTATACAGGGAGTGGTCAAATCTCACCCATAGACACCACCTACTGGCTCAGAAACTAAACAAGACATGTGAATACCCAAATGAAAACCTAAAGGAAAGAAACAACAACTGATCAACAAGGGAGGAAATCAGCAAAGGAACTCTGGAAATATGAAGAACCAAACAGAAAACACACACCCAAAGAGGAGAACCAGCCCCCTAGAAACAGACAACAAGCAAAATCAGGCAACCAAAATGACAGAAGAGGAATTTCGTATGTGGATAATAAGAAAATTCAACGACCTGCAAGAACAACTCAATAACCAACACAAAGAAACCACAAAAAGCCTCCAGGACCTGGAAAAAATTTCACTAAAGAAATTGACACAATGAAGAAAAGTTTAACCGAACTCCTAGAAATGAAGAATCAATTCAGGGAACTACAAAATACAGTGGAAAGTCTCAAGAACAGGGTAGATCAAACAGAAGAAAGAATCTCAGAGATTGAAGATAACACCCTCCAATTAAATAAATCAGTCACAGAGATAGAGCAGAGAAACAAGAGAAAAGAGCAAAGCCTACAAGAGATGTGGGATTATGTGAAGAAACCTAATGTGAGGGTCATAGGGCTACCAGAAGGGGAAGAAGACAACACTCAAGGGTTCGACAAGCTATTTGAAGATATAATAGAGGAAAATTTCCCAGGCCTTGCTACAAACCTTGATATACAAGTTCAAGAAGCTCAGAGGACCCCTGGGAGATTCAATGCAAACAGGAAGACATTACAACATGCAGTAATCAGACTGACCAAAATATCAAGTAAAGATGCCCTTCTAAGAGCTGTAAGATGAAAGAAGCAAGTAACATACAAGGGAAAGCCAATTCGAATAACAGCAGACTTCTCTACTGAGACTTTACAAGCAAGGAGAGACTGGGACCCTATTCTCACTCTTCTGAAACAAAACAATGCCCAGCCTAGACTCTTATTCCCTGCAAAACTAAGCTTTGTCTATGAAGGAGAAATTAAGACATTCTCAGATTTAAAAAAGTCTCAGAGAATACACCAAGACAAGACCAGCCCTACAAGAAGTACTCAAAACAGTGTTACACACGGAACAACATAATAAAAACTCAGGAATATAAAAACAACCAAAACTGAAAGATTAAAGGCCAGCTATTACAATGGCTCAAGAGATAAATCAAATCAACAACATCCAACCCAACAGAATGAACACTAATCTACCTTACCTATCAGTTCTCTCAATAAATGTGAATGGCTTAAACTCTCCCCTCAAGAGACATAGGCTGGCTGAATGGATAAGAAAATACAGGCCAAGTATATGCTGTCTTCAGGAAACACATCTAACCTGCAAGGATGAATGTAGACTAAAAGTAAAAGGGTGGAGATCAGTATTCCAAGCAAGTGGAAGCCAAAAGAAGGCTGGCGTGGCAGTTCTAATTTCAGACGATTTAGTTTTTAAACCAACAAAAGTAGTGAAAGACAAAAAGGGTCATTATATAATGGTGAAGGGCACAGTTCAACAAGAAGAGATAACAATTTTAAATATATATGCACCCAACTTAGGTGCACCCAGATTCATAAAGCAAACCTTACTGGATCTAAGCAAATGGATTAATAGCAACTCCATAATCACCGGAGATTTCAACACCCCACTGATGGCACAAGACAGATCCTCCAAACAGAAAATTAATAAATAAATAATAGACTTAAACAAAACTCTAGACCAATTGGGTCTGAATGACATTTACAGGACATTCTACCCAAAATCCACTGAATATACGTTCTTCTCATCAGCTCACGGGACATTCTCTAAGATTGACCATATCCTAGGACACAAAGTAAACCTCAAGAAATTTAAAAAAATAGAAATCATACCATGTATCTTCTCGGATCACAGTGGAATAAAAGTTGAAATCAACCATAACAGAAACTCACATTTCTACACAAAAACGTGGAAATTAACAACCTCCTACTAAATGATTACTTCATAAATGAGGAAATCAAGATGGAAATAAAAAAATTCTATGAACAAAATGACAATGGAGAGACAAGTTATCTAATCCTCTGGGACACAGCTTAAGCAGTTCTGAGAAGAAAGTTTATCTCCATAAATGCTTATAATCAAAAGTAAAAAAGACCACAAATACACAATCTAATGAAACGACTCAAAGAGCTGGAAAAAGAAGAACAGACCAACCCCAAACCCAGCAGAAGAAGTGAAATCAACAAGGTCAAATCAGAACTAAACGAAATTGAAAACAGGGAAGCTATTCAGGAGATTAATACAAGAAAAAGTTGGTTCTTTGAAAAAAATAAACAAAATTGACACTCCATTGGCTAAACTAATGAAAAGCAGAAAAGAGAAATCTCTAATAAGCTCCATCAGGAAAAAAAAAGGAGATATCACAACTGATCCCAAAGAGATACAAGATATAATTTATGAGTACTACAAAAATCTTTACGCACACAAACTGGAAAATGTGGAGGAAATGGACAAATTTCTAGAAACACACAGCCTCCCTAGGCTCAAACAGGAAGAAATAGATTTCCTGAACAGACCAATCTCAAGAGCTGAAATAGAAACAGCAATTAAAAATCTCCCTAAAAAGAAAAGTCCCAGTCCAGATGGTTTCACACCCGAATTTTACCACACTTGCAAAGAAGAATTAGTACCTATCTTGCAGAAACTACTCCACAACATCAAGAAGAATGGACACCTCCCTGACACCTTTTATGAAGCGAATATTACTCTGATACCAAAACTAGGAAAGGATGCAACCAAAAAAGAAAACTACAGACCAATATCCCTAATGAATATAGATACAAAAATTTTCAACAAATCTTAGCTAACTGAATCCAGACCCTTATCAAAAAAATAATCCATCACGACCAAGTGGGCTTCATCCCAGGGATGCAGGGATGGTTCAACATACGTAAATCTATAAATGCAATTCACCACATAAACAGAAGCAAAAACAAAGACCACATGATTCTTTCAATAGATGCAGAAAAAGATTTTGACAAAATTCAACACCCTTTCATGATACGAACACTTAAGAAAATAGGCATAGAAGGGACATTCCTAAAAATAATACAAGCCATATATGACAGACCCATAGCCAACATCATATTGAATGGGGAAAAATTGAAATCATTCCCACTTAGAACTGGAATCAGACAAGGCTGCCCACTATCTCCACTTCTATTCAACATAGTGCTGGAAGTCCTGGCTACAGCAATCAGACAGGAAAGTGGAATTAAAGGTATCCAAATAGGGGCAGAAGAGAACAAACTTTCACTGTTTGCTGATGATATGATATTATATCTAGAAAACCCCAAAGGTTCAGCCAAGAAACTCCTGGAACTGATAAATGAATTTAGTAAAGTCACAGGATACAAAATCAATACACAGAAATCAGAGGCATTCATATACACCAACAACAATCTAATTGAGAACCCAGTCAAAGACTCAATTCCCTTCACAATAGCAACAAAGAAATTAAAGTACCTAGGAATATACTTAACGAAGGAGGTAAAAGACCTCTACAGGGAGAACTATGAAACACTGAGAAAGGAAATAGCAGAGGATGTAAACAGATGGAAATCCATACCATGCTCGTGGATCGACAGACTCAACATCATTAAAATGCCTATACTACCCAAAGTGATCTACAGATTCAATGCAATACCTATTAAAATCCCATCAGCATTCTTCACAGACATAGAAAAAATAATTTTACACTTCGTATGGAACCAAAGAAGACCCCGAATATCAAAAGCAATCCTAGGCAACAAAAACAAAATGGGAGGTATTAATATGCCAGATATCAAACTATACTACAAAGCTGTAGTAATTAAATCAATCTGGTATTGGCACAAAAATAGGAATATTGACCAGTGGAACAGATCTGAGAATCCTGATATAAAACCATCCTCATATAGCCATCTAATCTTTGACAAAGTAGACAAAAACATATGCTGGGGAAAAGAATCCCTTTTCAGTAAATGGTGCTGGGAAAACCAGATAGCC
>VSMD01035812.1:0-25709 GCA_008750895.1 Mirza zaza
CCCTGGAGGGGCTACCCCAGCGCCCGCCTGCAGCCCTTCCAGATGGGTTCCCTTCCGGGAAAAAAGGGAGCACCCCAGATTTCCTTTCTGGGGCTTCGCACACACATCTGTGCCCTCGCACACGCGTGAGCATGCACACGGTGCATCACGGCTTCACGCCGCCAACTTGTAAAGCACGTAGCTCCGCAAGCCCAGCTCCCGGGAATCCGCCTGAGCTCACGCAGCCAGATGTTTAGCTCATGTCTAAAACTTTGCAAGTCTTTTTGGGGGGTCCCCCTCCAGTTCCAAAGCAGCTGAGACACCAACAGAGCTTTCTGGGTGACCAGAGGACCGCCAGCTCCTAGGCAAGACCTGCCCAGCCCATCCTGGGCCGGTTCGAGCCCCAGACGGCTCAGACCCCACTACGATCTGGGAAAAGCTGACCGGCGATTCCTCTCCCCCTCAAAATCCTCCCGGCCCAGGAGAAACAGCGTGCCACGATTGCACGGCAGCAAGCGGGATGCTCAGCCTTCTGGCCGTGAACATCCTGTGGAGCCAAGTAGAACACGCTTCAAGGGCCCAAGTTACAAAACAACACCACAGACAATGAAAGATTTGAATCCCGTCATCCCGCACCGCGGATGGGCCCCACAAGCCATAGTTCTGGACAGTGTCCCATCAGGTCCATGAGCCCGAGGTGACCAGGTGGCCACAGGACAAGAGCGAGGCCAGGTGCAGGGTGGCCTCGCCCCCGCCCCCACGTCCCAGGGCTCACAGGCCCGGTGTCACATGGCCCAGGCGGGTGAACGCCAGCTCCCCGCCCCCGGCCGCCAGAGATGCCCATTTGTCCTGACCGCGCCGTGGATGCGGGAGTGCCGGTCTCAGGCCCCGCCCATCGCCCCCGGCCATCTCCAGGGAATGACAAACACAGGATAGGGCCAGTGGGCCCTGCAGGCCGGATGCCCATCGTCCGGGGCTGTCTGCGTCCGAGCCTGTCCTGGAAGAAAAATGTGAGAACGCCTTTCCAGAACACGGTGGCCAAGCCAGGTGGGGCCGGTGCCAGGGCCCCCCACCCCCCGCACGATCGGAAAGGAGGGGCACACACCGCTGAAGGACGGGGTGGGGCCCGGCCACGGAGGGAGCCCGGACGGGTCAAGCTGGGTCCTTCCCTGCGCTCCTCCGTCCCGATGACGCAGAAAAGCACCTGCCTAGCACTCTGGGAGGCCGAGGCGGGAGGATCGCTCAACGCCAGGAGTTCGAGACCAGCCTGAGCAAGAGTGAGACCCCCCTCCCCCGTCTCTACTAAAAATAGAAAGAAATTAATTGGCCAACTAAAAATATATAGAGAGTTAAAAATATATAGAGAAAAAATTAGCCGGGCATGGTGGCGCATGCCTGTAGTCAGAGCTACTCGGGAGGCTGAGGCAGGAGGATTGCTTGAGCCCAGGAGTTTGAGGTTGCTGTGAGCTAGGCTGATGCCACGGCACTCACTCTAGCCCAGGCAACAGAGTGAGACTCTGTCTCAAAAAAATTTAAAAAAATGAATGCAAAGTGCACCCGAAACTCCATGAGCATGCTGGCGACCACACAAACCTGCGTTAGCAGGTGCGCGGGTTGAGCTGCGTCTAACAGCCCCCGATAAACAGAAGTCCGTTTCCCCAGCTTGCAGAAGCCCACGCTCCCCCAGTCTTGCTGTCCCTCTGCCCCTCGAGGTCGTCCCTGTCTGCGAGGCCCAGAGCAGCTCACCTCCCCCCCCACAGTGCACCCCGGGGTGGGGCATGCGATGCCAGACAGAGACACGCGGCCACACCAGCTGCAGTGGAGGCTCGAAACTGGAGTCTTTATTTTGGGCAGTCATCGATTGCCCTTGTTTAAAAATAGGGGAATTATTACACAGAGGAAGGGGAAGTGACAGGCAGCCCTGCGAGGCACGCATCACTACGCCCATTTTACAGATGGCAACACTGAGGCTCAGAAAGGCTGAGGAAGTCGCTCCAAGGCACACAGCTTCTTACACCCCCAGCCTCACCCACGGGGCTACACAGCGGCCAGAAGGGGTGGTGTTTTCTCCGTGCCTACGCGTGGAACCGCATGGGAGAAGTGGCGTGGTCACTGGGAGGCAGGTGGGTGAGCAGGGAGCGGGGCGAGCCCGTCCCCATCTGTCATCGGGGCCTCCCAGGGGCGAGAGAGCTCAGGAATGCGGCTGCTCTGGGGTGGGAGGGGGCCGCGGAGGCCCTTTTCCAGAGCAGTCATTTTTTTTCCCATGTCTCAAGGGATTAAGATAGCAGAGCGGGCGTCTCTCCAGGGGCTGCAGCGGCCCCTTGGCCCCCCGGCGGGCAGGCTGGTGGGCTCCCCTTCCCCGGGCTCCCTGCCGGGCAGCGCCCCCTGGGGCGGGGACACATGGCGGCTGCAGCTCCCTGGGCCACACTCCACACCTGAGGGGCTGGGAGGCAGCAGACCAGGCTGGCAGAGGCGTCAGGGCGGCGGGTGCCTGCCGGGCAGACTCTGCTCTCCTGGCCCCCGTGCACAAGCACTGGCCGGCGCCGGCCACGAGTCCCACCCAGCACGGTGCCGGGCACATCCTCCGCGGTAGCCCAAAAAGCGGATGCTGTCGGCCGGACGCGGTGGCTCACGCCTGTCATCCTAGCACTCTGGGAGGCCGAGGCAGGAGGATCGCTTGAGCTCAGGAGTTTGAGACCAGCCTGAGCAAGAGCGAGACCCCGTCTCTACTAAAAAAATAGAAAGAAATTAGCCAAACAACTAAAAATAGAAAAAAATCAGCCGGGCGTGGTGGCGCATGCCTGTAGTCCCAGCTACTCGGGAGGCCGAGGCAGGAGGATCGCTTGAGCCCAGGAGTTTGAGGTTGCTGTGAGCTAGGCTGACGCCACGGCATTCTAGCCCGGGCAAGAAAGTGAGACTCTGTCCCCCCAAAAAATTGGGTGCTGTCACTGTTCTCAATGAGGAAATGAAGGCACGGTGATTTGGGTGTCCCCGGAGGCACTTAGAGCTCAAGGTGTTGGGCGGCGTTACCCGAGCCTGACCCCACGTCCAACGGCTGGCTTCTCCGTCTAGGTGAAGTTCAATGTCGACGCCGCTGGCGACCACCTCCCGGCACGTGCTTCCCAGAAGCGTCTCCTGTGCGGGAATTCCGGAGACGCCGCCGTGGGCTCTGGGAGTCCAAAGATTTGGATTCAAAAGGAGCGAGTCTGCCCTTCCCAGCTGTGCTTCCTCCGACTCGCGCCCCCCCCCCCCAACGAACCTTCGGGGCCTCAGTTTCTCCATCTGCAGCCCGGGGAGGAGAGCGACCACCCGTCAGGGCTGCGGGGAGAAAGCCGCCTCCCACACAGGGACGGCCACCGGCGCTGCCGTCCTTCTTTGTGCTGTTTTTGACTTCTCCTTTACGTTTGAAATGAGAGCATCGCTTTTAGAAATCACGACTGGAGACCGCCAAACGTGGTCACCAGGAATGCCGGTGTTCCCAACGCAGAACATTCTAGAACAGCGAGGGGAAGCGTCAGGCCAGCCCAAACCGGCCCCACGCGGGGTCTGGGACGCCATCGGTGCATCCGCCTCCCCCGAGGGCTGGGGTCGTTCGCCCCCCCGGAGCGGAGTGCGTTGGGAGCCACTTCCCAGAATCCTGTGTCTCGGGGGACGGAGGTTTGGCTTGAAACCCTGCAGGGACCGGCCGCTGCTGTGCAGCCTTGGGAAAGCGACTTAAACTCTCTGTGCCTTTCGTCCTCCTCTGAAAAATGCTTCCGGGGAACCCGGACTCAGCCCCGAGATCGTGCAAGTGGGCCCCGGGTTCGCGCGGGTCACTGTTCCATGTTCTCGGGGGCCCATGCCAGCCTTCCGCACCTGACCCCACGCCGATGCGACTCCCGGCAGGATCCCAAGGCATCCCCCGCCCGCCAGGTTTCCCGGCGCCTATGTCCCGGCTGGCCGCTGCAATGCCGAGTTCCGTCTCAGAGCAAACCCTGCTCACCTGAAACAAAGACCCCCAATCCGACCACATGGGCTGCTTTTCCCAAAACTGCTTAGAGCCCCTCCGCGCCCGGAAGCTGGGGTCCCGCCGGACATCCGGCACAGACGAGGACAGGACAGACACCGGCTCAGCGGAGGTGCTGAGCACAGGGACTGGGTCACTGCTGCAAGAGGAGAGATGGTGCCCTGAGCTCAGGGACTTGCGGTGGGGTCTGGCTGCCCCCAGCGTCAAAGCCCAGCTCTCCTGCTTCCTAGCTGGGTGAGCCTGCGCAACTCGTCTAATTTCTCCAAGCCTCAGTTTTCCCTACCTGTGAAATGGGATGGTGATATCCACCCTCCTCCAAGGGTGAGATCCAAAATATCTAACAACAAACCTAGAGCGAGCGTCCACCAGTCCCAGCAGGGGCCTGACGTAAACAACCGACGACAAGGGAGGCCCAGCTCTGGGGACCGGCCGGCCAGCCCCCACCCCGCCCCGAGGGGTCACGAGGCTCTGCCCAGAGAACGCAGTGAGACACTAAACACAGCCTAGCCTGCCTTCCATCAATGGCCGTTATGCCACCAGACACTGTCAGGGGACGTCACGGTGCTGAAAACAAGCCCCTTGGCTGGATTCAAACCGGGCCACTTGAAAAGCAAGTTCAAATACCTGCACGGAAGCGAGCATCGCTGGTTACAGGCCAGGCGACGCAGCGGAAGCCCGGGCCACGCCTGAGGCAAAGGCAGAGCTGGGCTTCGCCGCGCACTGACCCGGCCCGGACTTTATCCTGGAAACCAGCACGTGTCTGCCTCCAGGCCGGCACCGGGTCACCCAGACTCAGCGTCAGGCCCTGGCCTCTGCCCGTCTGGATGGGGAGCCTCGAGGACATGAGTCTTCCAAGCCGGGGCCCGAGGGGGGGATAGGAGGCCACCGGCACCCGAGCAGCTGCTGTCATGCTCTGTGAGGGGCGGGTGGAGGGTGGCGGGGGGGACAGAAGACAGGCAGCTGCTTCAGAGCCTCAGGAAGAGATGGGGACAGAGTGACCTGGAGCCCAGAGGGGCAGGCGTCCGCAGCATCTGGCCGAGCTGGGGCCGGAGTCCGGCTGTCCTGCCACCTATCAGGGGGCGTGCACTCTGCAGCGGCCGGCCTGGTGTTGAAGACCAAGCGTGGGTGACTCCTGCGCTCTGAGTCACTCTCGGGAAACAGCGTCGTGGACCTCGTGCCGTGTTTTCTTCCCCCGAGCTCTCCTCGTGTCTTGGGTCTCCAAGAACTCGGGATGGGAGGTGGAAGAGGATGTTCCCCCCGCCTCGGGGATCCCAGGAGAGAGACAGAAGAAAATGACGGTGAGGGATGGGGACGGTCCTGCCCCCGGCTGGCATCTCGGAGCCCGCCTTCCAGAGAGACCTTCCCCCAGGCAGCCCCAGAAGGCGGGCGGAAGTCCAGAGCCAGTCCCATAGCCTCTATAGCCGGTCCTATAGCTGCTCCTATGGCCAATCTCATAGCCTCTATAGCCGGTCCTATAGCTGGTCCTACAGCCAATCCCATAGCCTCTATAGCCAGTCCTATAGCTGCTCCTAGAGCCGATCCTATAGACTCTATAGCCAGTCCTATAGCTGCTCCTACAGCCAATCCCATAGCCTCTATAGCCGGTCCTATAGCTGGTCCTACAGCCAATCCTATAGCCTCTATAGCCAGTCCTATAGCTGCTCCTATAGCCGATCCCATAGCCTCTATAGCCCTACAGCCGATCCTATAGCCTCTACAGCCAGTCCTATAGCTGCTCCTATAGCCGATCCCATAGCCTCTATAGCCAGTCCTATAGCTGGTCCTACAGCCAATCCTATAGCCGCTCCTGTAGCTGGTCCTACAGCCAATCCTATAGCCGGTCCTATAGCTGCTCCTACAGCCAATCCTATAACCGGTCCTATAGCTGCTCCTACGGCCAGTCCCATAGCCTCTATAGTCGGTCCTATAGCTGCTCCTACAGCCAATCCCATAGCCTCTATATCTGGTCCTATAGCTGGTCCTACGGCCGATCCTATAGCCTCTATAGCCAGTCCTATAGCTGATCCTACAGCCAATCCTATAGCCGGTCCTATAGCTGCTCCTACGGCCAGTCCCATAGCCTCTATAGTCCAGTCCTATAGCTGCTCCTATAGCCAATCCCATAGCCTCTATAGCTGGTCCTATAGCCAATCCTACGGCCGATCCTATAGCCTCTATAGCCGGTCCTATAGCCTCTGTCTACAGAGAATTCAGCCACTGCATCCACAGACACTAGCCACTGCGTCTAGCAAGACAAGAACTCTGGAGCACTTGGGGCCGGACCCCTCACATACAGTCTCTCCCTCCATCCTCACAGCGACCCTACAAAGTAGGTCCTGTGCATCTTTTCCACTTTATAGACAAAGAAGCTGAGGCCCAGAGAGGCTAAGTAACTTTCCCAGGGGTACACAGCCAGGGAGTGGCAGATCCTGGAATGGCGCTCTGGTCCAGGAGATGTGACAGCACAGATAAACCTCCACGCGGGTGTCTCCCCAATGGCATTAGCCCGAGGGAACAGAGAACACAACCATCCAAAGGAGAGGTCATCCGCTCAAAAGCAGAATGGCGCCAGGCGCAGTGGCTCACGCCTGTGATCCCAGTGCTCTGGGAAGCCCAGACAGGAGGATCGCTTGAGGTCAGGGGTTTGAGACCGGCCTGAGCAAGAGCGAGACCCTGTCTCTACTAAAAATAGAAAAAATTAGCCAGGCATGGTGGCGTGCTCCTGTAGTCCCAGCTACTCAGGAGGCTGAGGCAGGAGGATCGCTAGATCCCGGGCGCTGGAGGCTGCAGTGAGCTATGATGACTCCACTGCACTCTAACTGGGACCACAGAGTGATACTCTGTCTCAAAAAGAAAAGAAAAAGCAGAATGGGAGGGTTTTTCTGAAAAGAGAACCTCAAACCAGGGCCACGCCCTCTGACCCCTGCTGCTTAGGGGCAGGATGGATTTAACCTGGGACAAAATAACATCCCCCGGCCACACTCGTCCCTGCAGAGCCTCCCGACGGGGCCAAGTGGAGCCTGAAGATAAAACCCTGTGGTTTCACCCCCGGCCTGAGCAGACGCTGGCAGGGCCTGCCCGCTGGGACCCTCCCAGCACCCAGACATATCAGTGCTGGACAGCTTCCAACTGCCAGGGCTGGCACCTCTATGCCTGACAGCGTCGCACGGCTATACTGGGTAGCATAGCGTCCCCTTGAGATCCATGCCCACCTGGAACCTCAGAATGTAACCTTATTTAGAAATAGGGCGTTTGCAGGTATAAATAGCTAAGATCATATAACACTAATTCCTGGACGGACCAACTCAATATCTAGAGACATAATAACTCAATTCACAAGAGGCTGGTGTATATACCAGGGTATATGTGGGGGTCTGGAAAGGACTCTGCCTTTCGGGGAACTGGAGTTGTCCCTGCTCCTGGACACCTCCCTTCTGGCTGGCTGACACAGGTATCCGAAGGCAGCCGGGTGACAATGTCTTGATGATCCTGTGGACTAAGTCCTGAACGTGTCCCCTACTGCCATTCCCGTCAAGGGCAGAGACTGTCTGAGTGTTGTGTGTGTGCGGCTGTATTTCCAAGGCCCGGCACAAAGTACCGTGTTTCCCTGAAAATAAGACAGGGTCTTATATTTATTTTTCCTCAAGACGACGCCCTAGGGCTTACGTTTGGGGATGCGTTATTTTTTTTTTTTAAGTGCGGTACAGCAATCTACAGTTATTCAAATAGAGTCAAGTCGTCTTCTTCTGGAATATCATCCTCACTCTCCAAACCCCCAATTCCATCCTGAATTTCTTGTGACTCTGTTTCCTTTAGAACCATCGGCCCCGATCTCTCCTGTCGAGCCATAGAGCTCTCACGGGGCGGATGAGAAGGGCTGCTCGTGTTCTTTCCCGCTCCTCGACGACACGCACGGGTTGTGCAGACGCGCTGCGCAGCCACGCCCATCACTAGGTCTTATTTTCGGGGTGGGGATTCTATTGCGCACATGCTTAGAAACCCTGCCAGGGCTTATCTTCTGGGGAGGTCTGATCTTCGGGGAAACACGGCAGCCGTCTTGCACAGCAGGGCAACGCCACAGGCGGCACCCAACACGCTCCCGCATCTCAACGTCTCGGCGTGAGACGCGTTCACGTCTCGGACGCACGACCTTCGGATGCGGACGTCCCTGGTCGGCGGTCAGTCTTGCCACGTGGCGGTTCGGGAGCTGGGGCTCCTCCCGGCTGTGGCCCTGCCGTCCCCCAGGTACCAGAGTCTTCGGCGCCCAGCCGGGAGACGGGGAAAGACGGGGCCGTGGCAGACAGCACCCACTTCCTAAACGCCGTGGCGGGAGTCGGCAAGAACTGGTCGCATGTCCCCACCTGGATGCAAAGATTTCTGGGGCATGCAGCCTCCGGCCGGACAGCCACCCCCTAAAGACAGTCCTACGTGTGCAAAGGGACACGCAAGGGCCGACAGCCGTAGGTGCCTAGTCGATGTTCGAGGCATTCGTCAGCGCACTGACCAGTGAAGGAGCAAGCCAGCTACTTGGGAAACAGAGTCCACGAGCGGCTGTTGAAAGGCTGAGCTGAATCAGGAACAGCCGGGGAGCGGATCTGGGGAGCGTCCCCTGCTGACATCTCCCCTGCATGTGTCTCCCCTCCTCCCTGCATGCCACCACCTGAGAGGCACCCACTTGTGGGGCCTCGGAGGCGTCGGGGAGGCCGGCGCCCCCGGCCTCTGCCTTTCTCGGAGGTCGGGGGGTCATGCCCACGGTCACGAGGCAACTTGCAGGGAGGAGCTGGCCCGGCGGCCTGACCCCAGGCCGTTGCCTGGGCCACGCAGCAGCAGCAGCGGGCTGGGCTGTGGCTGCTCTGCTAATTACTGCAGTCCCAGGCCTGCGAGAGTCTCTGGGGCCCTGTGTAAACATTTCCTCTCTGGCAGGGCAGGAAACGGAGGGCTGGGAGGTCAAGGGACTTCACGGGGCTCCTGCTGCCCTGCCCATCACCCCGGCCGGCCTGGAGGCTGCCCGGGCCTCCTGAGTTGATCAGAGCAGTGGCCCCCTAGCCAGGTGGCCCCTGCCACCTCCTGCACCCTGCGGGTGTATCTTCCCCTGCCACTTCCCGGCTGGGTGTTCCTGGGAAGGCCGTGTAGCCTCTCCGAGCTGCCATCTCCTCCCCCGTGAGGCCCTCCCTGCAGGAGACGGGCCGTGCGGACCGAGTGACACCGCGTGGCAAAGCGGCTGCCACAGCCCCGGCAGACGCCAGGGCTGTCCTGCTATCGTCGAAGCTCTTTTAGAAAGAGGATTCCCTGGGTTCACACACTTCAGAGTGGCTCACGGTTAATGTGGATTTCACCCCAATGAAGCTTATGCGTTTGGCGTTTTCCCCCTGCCGTCTGCCCGTGATCACCGACGCACATGCACGCGCACGCACACCTGCTCCCACTCACGCAGGCACGAGGACCCCCCCGAGCCCCAGGAGGGACCCAGAGACACAGTATACCCCCTCCCTGGAACCCCACTGTCCTTCCGGAGGGGCCGTTGGAGGATAAATGTCCCCACTGCATCCGGGCGGAGGACAGGTGCCAGGGCAGCACTGAGACGAGTGAGGAAGAGGAGAAACGCTGACCCCCAGCACAGGCCCCGACCCGGGGTGCCACCCAGCGGGGAGCCCTACACGGCCAGGGAGGGCCGGGGGAGGCCGTGAGTGAGGGGAGGGAGCCCACCTTCACGTTCGGGATCACCGCGAAAACTCACAACAACCCTGCAAGGGCAGACTACCTCCCCAGCCTGCAGACGGGTAAACTGAGGCTCAGATAAGAAAACAACCTGCCCCAGGTCACAGAGCCAAGAGTCGGCCTCAGTCCTACTCTACAGCCAGAGATGAACACAAACTGCAGGTCTGGCTAGGTCTACCCCTGTGCGGGGCGTAATCTGTCAGCATTTACTGAGCATCTTTCGAAGACCTGCGTTGCCCTTGGCACCGGGCTAGGAGCTTCCCCCAGCCATCGCCACGCCCGACTGTGGACTTTTGCTCTGAAAGGAACTCCAAGATGAGTTAATCCGGCACCCCAGCAGTGTAAACAGACCAGAGAGGTTAAGTGACTCGCCCGAGGTCACACAGCTAATTAGGGCCAGACCAGACCCACAGCCAGGCTTCCTGCCTCCCCGCCTCCCCGGGGACAGGGTGGTTCCGGATTCCTGCTCCAGGACACCTATGGGCGGGCGGGGTGGGTGGCGACAGGCTGTAGCAGATGCGTGAGACTCACACACTTCAGATCTCAAGGGCCATTCCTGAGTATCTGAGACCCACGCCAGGAGTCCCTCCACGTTCTGAATAGAGACACGTTGCTTTGCAACGTAGGAACCACGGTCCGATTGCCTGTGCATCACATCAGGCCGTCTCTCCCCCGAGAGGACTGTGGGATTTTGAAAAGAATCTCCCACCAAACTTCAGAGAGGGAAAAAGGAAGGAGCCCTCAGGAGCTGGGTGCAGTGAGGGCTCCGCACGGTGGGTCGGAGTCGGCCGCCCTCTGCTGGCCAGAGGGGCCCGGCCAGCTGCTCGGGGCTCTGTCCGTGGAGGGCACAGAGACAGGGGAGCCCCTTGTCAGTCCCCAAGTCACCGCGGAGCCCACGGGACAGCCCTCCTGCTGGTCACAGCAGCGGCGCCTGCAGTTTTCCAACGACGGACGGCTACTCGGAACTCAGAAACGATTTTAGCGTGTGACCCGGCTTGCTCATTTACCCGGCCCGCACCACCTCTCTTCCGGGCTCCTGCTACCTGCTGGGCCCTGTTCTGGGCGCTTGGAGGGGGTGGGGGCAGCCGTGGCCGGGACGGAGCCAGCCCTGCCCCGTGTAGGGAGCACGGGCTAGGTGCGGCCATGAACAACAAGCAAATTAACAACCTAGCAAACTGCAAATTAACGAAAACCCAAGTGGTTGCAAATGCTGTAGACAAGAAATCTCCGGGCAGGTAAAGGGCAGTGGCGGCCATGGCAGCCCACAGGGAGCGAGAGGGACACAGAGAGAAGGCCACGTGGCAAGGCGGGCAGAGATCAGAGCGAGGCTGCTGCTAGCCAAGGAACACCCAGGACGGCCTTCCACCGCCTGAAGCGGGGAGAGGTGGGACGGATCCTCCCCCAGGCCCTCCACCCTCGTTCCAGACTTCCGGCCTCCGGGACCGTGAGAGGATAAGTTCCTGCTGTTGTGAGCCCCCCAGTCCGGGGTCCTTGGCTGTGTGGGCCCAGGACACTCACACGCCCTTGACACGCACGACCACGTCCGTACGGCGGCTCCCACGGCGGGCGCCCTCTCTCTCTCTCCCCATTTTACAGATGGGGAAGCAGAGGCTCCAAGAAGTTAGGGAACTGGGGGTGGGTCAAGGTCACCTGGCAGAATGGCAGCGCCTGCCTAGTTCCCAGGTGATCCGATGCCGTGGCACACGGGCGCACCCAGCGAGGGCCGTTCCGAGGTTGGCGGCTCCATGACGACGGGCAGGGACTCCCCGAGCTTCCTTCAGCCCCATCACGGAGCTGGAAGATTTGCTTTCTGGGCCGGAGACGTCCCATCCCATTCAGGGCCCGGCCCGGGCTCCGTGGAGACACACGGCGGGGCCGCTTCCCCGAGTCCCTGGTGTCGTGCCTCGGTATCTCTCGGGACCTGCGTCCTCCCGATCGCGCCCAGAGGGGACAGATGAGACTAATGCAGCCCCCGGCTCTCCCTGGGTCTGAGCGACTGGCCCGGGCTGTGAGACGGGGGAGAAGGACCCGCCTTCCTCCCGACTGGGTGTCCTGCAGTGGGTGCCGTGTGCACGAGGCTCGCTGCTTTTGACAGACAAGAGCCAACCTTCAAGGGGCGTGTGCTCGGACCAGGCGCTAACGCGCTGATAAGCACTCTCTGCACTTCTTCCCACGGAACCGGAATCCCGCGCAGTCTGCGTGGTTCACGGATGAGGAGCTGAGGATCAGAGAGGTCCAGCGACTGGCCAGAGACCACACAGCTCCCTCCCCTCGAACCGGGGCTGACTATGAACTGCTGTTAACCAGTGGAATGTGCTAGAAGTGCATAATCTGCCAGTGCTCTGAGGAAGCCCAGCCTGGCCATGTGGCCGGAGGCGGGGGGGTGGCACACGCAAAACAACAGAGCCCCGCCCCCGCCCGAGCCCCCAGCCCCCGGCCACGCAGGTGCGTGTCCCAGAAGTGGAAGCTCCAGCCCCAGCTGAGGCCACGCGGAGCACAGACACTCTGTTCCCTTCCAACCCTGCCCAGATGACGAAATAAAGAGAAAATACAATTAAGCGGCTGCTGTTTTAAGCCACCAAGCATGGGGGGGGCAGGGGTGTCTCATAGACTCCGGCGTCACCCGCAACCGGCCCCGAGCCACCGACCACGGTCCTGGACGTGGCCTCTGCCCGGCTCCTGGGCCAGCTCAGCTTGCCGGCGTTCCTGTCCCTGAGTCCCACCTGCTCACCCATCTGGAGGTGCCCCCCCACCCCCCCTGTGCAAAGCCGTAGCCGGGGAGCAAACGGCCTTCTGGAATTTTCCCCGCACTTGGGCAGCGGTGAGCGTCATCGGCATGTGGGGCTCTCACGAGGCCACCTCTGAGTCAGCTCTGCCCCGTCCCCCGCCCCCCTGCCGTGCCAGGCAGAGGCCCCAGGGTCCAAGGCCACCCACTGCCCTTCATGCGGCTTCCTCTCAGGAAGGGGCCCTGCCTCCCCCTGGCTGAGTCTGCGAAGACAAACGCACAACAGCTGACCCCTGGCCCCGGGGTCAGAGGCCACCAGTTTGCAGTTGGGGCCAGGCATTGTCCGTGGGACTCAGGCCAGGAAGACAGGAGCTGGTGGCTGTCCGGCACGCAGCCTCCGAGGGACAATGACCAGGCCTTTCCCTTAAGGCGGAGGGAGCGTGGCCCCGGCCAGCCGTGCTGACATCGCCGGGAGCCTCGCAGAAATGTGGAGTCTCAGGCCACGGGACCCACAGGGTCCTGCTGGGTGTTTGGAGGCCCCGCCCCTCGGGGATGCCGTGCCTGGCGCAGTGTGACACCCAGCCCTGGAGCCGGAGCCTGGAGCCCCCACCGCTCACGACCCGCAGCCCCTGCGCCTGAGCCAGCAGCCTCTGGGGAGCCCCCAGCCCCCCCCCCCCGGCCATGCAGGTGCACCGACCTGGAAGTGGAACCTCCAGCCCAGTTGGAGGCCGCGTCCGCCTCTCCTCGGCCGGGGCCAGCAGACGTGTCCCAGAGAACCGCCATGATGGACGCTGCCGGGAAGACAACAGCACCCGCCGCCCAGGAAGGGCCCCGACATGACGGCCGTAACCAACGACAGCCTTTGCCCCCAGGTCACAAAGAAGGGAAGTGTGCGAGGCTGAACCACGCACGGTCGCTAACATTTGTCCGTTTAGCGTGCAGAAAAATGGCGATTTCCAATCCTGTACGCCAATATCTATTCTATAAAACTAAACAGATCCTTGACTTCATGTATATCATGTAGTAGATGTTACATTTTACATTATGAGCTATTTCAGCGCCATAGTGCATCAATTATGTAACTATGTATCGTTAGAGAATCATAATCAATTGTATGTTACTAACTACTACGTAACGCACCAATAAACACGATAACAATGTTTCCAACACCCTTTTTGTAGCAGCTTCGCTGACTCATGCATCCAGGCATTGTGAGCTTCACCAGCTTGAAGCGTGACTCTTTGGCTTTGGAACGCTCGCAGCGCCGTGCCGCCGTCAGCCCTGTCCAATTTCAGAGCGTTTTCACCACCCCAGGAAGCAACCCAGGCCCCGTTCGCTGTCCCTCCCATCCCCGCAGTCCCCAGCCCTGGTGACCCTACTCTCTCCGAGGACCTGCCTGCGCCGGACGTTCCGTACACACGGAACCACATGCCCTGCGGCCTTCTGTGACCGGCTCCTCCCACCGAGAACCGCGTTTCGAGGTCCGTGCGTGCCGTGGCGTGTGTCAGTGCGTCAGTCCTTTTTATCTGCCACGTCGTGTCACCGTCCGCCCGCCGATGGCCACACGGTGGCTCCCACCATGGCTGCGGTGAGCAGTTGTGCCGTGGCTATTCCTGCACGGGCTGTGGGTGGGCGGACGGACGGACGGACGGACGTGTTCACTTCTCTTGCGTCCACGTCTCCCGGGGGCCTAGTGCGGAGCGGCGGGCGCTGAGCGCGTCTCTGCAGCCGGCGTTTTGAGGACCTGGTGAACCGTTCACCAAAGTGGCCGCATAGAGTGACCACCCGCGCACTCACTGGGCTCCCGTTTCACCACCTCAGCCGCGGTAACTATTCCGCAATGACTCTAGGAGATATTAGGATATTCTTAACCCATGCCACAAAAGGGAAACTGAGGCACAAAGAGGCTGAGTAGCTCCCCCCCGGGCTGCCACATTCCGAGTCCACTCCCAACACCCTTCCCTGTCCGGTCACGGGTCGCCCCTGGGCACTGACCGCAGGCCGGCACTGGGCTGGCGCCGGGAGCCCCTACCCTGCAAGGGCCACGCCCCTCAGGTGCCCAGCGTCCTCCTCCGGCCCTCCCGTCCCCACGCCTGCCCCTGCCTGGGAGCAGCGGCCAGAATTAGTCCACCCATCAGCACTTTCCAGCAGCCTTGGTTTCCTCCTCCGCGGGGAGGAAAGCGCTTCTCAAACCTGACATCTGAATGTGCCGGGAGGAAGGGTGCGGCCTCTCGGGGGCTCCCCGGCTCCACTGCCCCGGGGGTCGGGGGGTCAGGGGCAGCCTCAGGCACAGCTGGAGATGCGGGGACCACAGGATGAGGTAGTAGGAAGAGCCTGCCGCCGCCTCCACCCTCAGCAGGAGCCCAGACTGCAGAGGAGGAAACCGAGGCACAGAGGAGGGGGCGGCAATAGGAGACGCCCCATCCTGCCCGTCCTGGCCAGAAGGGGCCCCAGCGGTGCCCTCAGAGTGGCACCCACGAGCACCAGCCGGCCGACCGGCACCTGCCTGCCCAGAGCTGCGGCCAAGTTGGCACACGTGCCCAGAGGAGACGGGCTGGAGCCACCAGGTCCCTGCAGCTGCTGCTCAGGATGGGTGTTGAGGTCCGGGAGGGGACCCTGGGCAGGGGGGCACCCGGGCCAGAAGGAGAGGGGACCGGGGGCTGGAGGAGGATTCTCTGCATTACGGGCTGGGATGTGTAAGCGCCAGGCGCCGGGGCTGTGGAGACCCACCCCCCACCCTGGGGGCTGAGGCGCTAACAAGACAGAGCAGCGTGCCAGGGCCTGGGGCACATTCTGGGCTCTAGGCAGGGACCGCTGGGCTACGGGCCCAGAGGTTCTGCTTTTTTTTTTTTTTTTTTTTGAGACAGAGTCTCACTCTGTTGCCCAGGCTAGAGTGAATGCAGTGGCGTCAGCCTAGCTCACAGCAACCTCCAACTCCTAGGATTAAGCGATCCTCCTGCCTCAGCCTCCCGAGTATCTGGGACTACAGGCATTCGCCACCATGCCCGGCTAATTTTTTCTATATATTTTTAGTTGGCCAACTAATGTCTTTCTATTTTTAGTAGAGACGGGGTCTTGCTCTTGCTCAGGCTGGTCTCGAACTCCTGACCTTGAGCAATCCGCCCGCCTCGGCCTCCCAGAGTGCTGGGATCACAGGCGTGAGCCACCGCGCCCGGCCCAGAAGTTCTGCTTCAACCGGTCTGCGCCTGGCCAGGCACCAGCTGGAATACCTACTTGACTCTGCAGGTGACTGTAATGTACCTTCTGGGTAAGGAATGGCTGCAGGAGAGCTGGGGGAGAAATGCAATTCAGAAGCAGGTAGGAAGTTCTGGAGCAAGGACAGTGGGATAGACTGAGAAGCAGGAGGGGACCTTCGGCTCCCCGCCCCCCGTGACGGGCTGAGGCAGCCCTTTTGCAAGACACGCAGGACCTGGCCCCACCGCACGTGGCGGAGGCCAGGAGCACTGGGCAAACTCACCTGGGAGGGCGAAAGCGTGGGTTGCGGGGCGGGCGTGGGGCGGGCACGTGACCGCCGCGGACTGCTGGGAAGTGGCCACCCAGTCGCAGCAAGAAGGAACGGGGGGACACGCCGGAAACTGACAGGGTCTCGGCTGTCCGGGGGAACCGAGGTCAGAGGAGACCCTCACCAATGTCACCTGCACATCGGCACGAGCGTGTCCTGGCTCAGCCGTGAGTAGCCGTGTCACCCTTTGAGCCCCAACCGCCCAGCCGCGGTGACGGCTCTGCACACCTGACGCAGTGGACGCCGTCGCGCTCCGCCCACCGCG
Source organism: Mirza zaza (assembly GCA_008750895.1). Lineage (NCBI taxonomy): Eukaryota > Metazoa > Chordata > Mammalia > Primates > Cheirogaleidae > Mirza > Mirza zaza. Next base: position 16,217 of record VSMD01035812.1, read on the forward strand.
CACAGCTGCCTTCACCGTTTCTGCCTGTTCTTTTCCCAGCTTCCCTGCGCTTTGCTTCCATGGGCCTCACCTGGGGCCTCCCTGGGGCAACTAGAACCGGGCAGCTGCAGCCCGGCCGGGGCCACGGTTCGGGCACGGGGCTGTGGCGTGGAGAGCCCGGCCCAGCTGTCCCTGCCCTTGAGGAGCCCGAGGGACCGGGCCGAGGCAGGGATGCCCGAGTCACTGCTTGCTCCGTGGTGGCTGCCCCGCACCTTCTCTGTCTTAGCATTCACACACAGACCCCGCTCGGGACAGAGGGAAGCCCCTCCCACACAGCCTGCTGACCGCTGTCCCGGGTGGCCTGTCTGGATGTCTTCTCAAAGCCATGGGGACAGGTGGGCACCAGGAGAAATCATTCATATTCACCCAGGTTCCCAGAGTCCCGGGGCTCCCCAAAGTCCCCGCCTTTCTCCCCTTCAAGACGGGAGCAGGAGGGGAAGACTGTCCCACGGCGGCAGCAGGGGAGACACGGGCCAGCGTGTGACCCCCACCACCCACCTGAGGGCCGAGTGACCTTGGGCCACGTCCCGGCAGCTCAGTTTCCCCGGCTGCAGAATGGGTCTAACCACACACCACCCCCCACAGTTGTCGCGGCGACCGATGGTGCTAGTCCGCATAAAGCGCTATGACAGCTGTTGTTCACGGTAAACCGTTTCACGTCCTCCTCGGTTCGCTTGTTATTAGAATAAGTCAGTGTGCCCCAGCCACCCCGAAGCCATTTAGAAAGATCTGAGTCATTTCAGAACTTAAAATTGTAAGCAATAGCTACTTTACACACACACTCTTTTTTTTTTTTTTTTTGATACAGACTCTCATTCTGTTGCCCGGGCTAGAGTGCCGTGGTGTCAGCCTAGCTCACAGCAGACTCAAACTCCTGGGCTCAAGCGATCCTTCTGCCTCAGCCTCCCGAGTAGCTGGGACTACAGGCATGCGCCACCATGCCCAGCTAATTTTTAGTTGTTTGGCTAATTTCTTTCTATTTATAGTAGAGACGGGGTCTGGCTCTTGCTCAGGCTGGTCTCGAACTCCTGAGCTCAAGCGATCCTCCCACCTCGGCCTCCCAGAGTGCTGGGATAACAGGCATGAGCCACTGCGCCCGGCCAACTTTACACACGTACTCTTGATTCAACCTGTGGACCAGCCCTGGTCTGATTCTACCAGACCGGGACACCCTGGTGCAGAGAGCAGGGGAGAGGTGACATGCCCCAGGTCATGCAGCTGGTGGGGCACAGGCTGCCTTGGGACCTGCCCAGGGTCCCCAGGCCCTGGAGGACTTGGGACGGACCGGAACATTCTCCAACTGGGATGCAGCCCGGGAGACCCCCCCAGGTGCCACCCGCGGTGCTCGCTGCTTGGCTGGAAGGAGCTCTCGGGGACCGGACATCTGGACCTGTCGTCTCAGCTGGACGTCTTCTGCTGTTCATCAAGCTTGGGAACTAGCTGCCGAAATGTCGACTCCACCCCGAGTTTCCCATGCAAGGCCCTCCCAGCTCTGGGGACGGTGCAGGGCCGTCCATGGGTCACGGCCCTGCCTTTTCCTCCCCTTCCCAATTCAGGAACTGAGTTGAGTTCCTTTCCCCGCAAACTTGGGGCAAGAGAGGAAGCAGTTTCTGCCCACGGCAGCCTGCTCGGGCCGGGCGTGGGTGGGCTGCTGGCTTCCTGCCTGCCCTCTGACCCCGGCCACCTTGGCCCATCCTCCGAGAAGGAACCGGCCACTTCAGCCACAGGTTCCCACTGCCTCCACTGGGAAGCCCCCCTGGATTCTACCCCTCATCCGTTGGGAGCAGGCTGGAGGGTGGCCAGAGCTGGGAGAAAGGGTCTCCTCCGAAATAAATGGGTGAGGCTCACTTGCCAATGACAGCTCCCCCCCACTGTCCCTCCCCACCAGGCTCCCCACTCAGGCCATGGCAGGACCTTTCCCAGACGGCCATTCTGCTGCCCGGCTCCCGCCTGCTCTGCGGAGAGAAACCTAGAGCGAAACAGAGGAAATACAGCACTGCCGTGGTATCCGTAACCTAACAAGAACAGCATTCATCCTGCAGGGCTTGCCGATATTCCTCCCCGGCATCTGTCCGCTGCCCGGATTCCAGTCCCACTCGATGTCCCGTCCAATACCTGAGTCACCAAGAAGCTGCCATGCACCTTGCATGCCTCTAGGAACAGGGAGCTCGCTCTTTCCCAAGGCTGGGAAGCTCTTCCACATAAATAGGTGAACCGTGCCTCCCTGCCCCATGCCCCGGGGGGACATGAGCAAGGCTGGTCCTGGCCCTTCATTCCCCAGTCTTCTCCCCTCAGTTCCCCCCACTTCCCCCGGGCTCCCGCCAGCCTGACTCCCTCTCTGCAGACGGCAGGAGCCGTGCCGTCTTCCAGGCCGAGAGCTTTGCGAAATGTCATCATCACAGTCCTCACAACAGGACGGCCACATGGGCAGCCAGCAGGGACAACAGGTGTCAGGGAAGTGATGCCACCTCGGGCCCCAAGGCACACAGGTGAGTCCAGAGGCCACGCCCACCCTCAGCCTCAGACTGGAGGCACCTTCCTGACCCCAAACGCTTCGGGATCTCTCAGAGTCCCTGCTGGAGGCCCGAGCACCTGAAAAGGCTGAGCGGGCACCCCGGAAACCGGTCTGAGCCTTCTCCCGTGACACACACGTGTGCGCGTAGCTGCCCGGAGCCCCCTCGCTAGGGGACCCATGGCCCCTCTCGGGGCACTAGGGGACCAGGGATTGAGGTTGCAGGGAGAATCCCTTTTCATCCTGTAATCTTTCTCTCATCATTTGGAATGAGTCTTACCCTCTAATTATTGCCACTTTGAAACATTTTTTAAAGTGGAACGATTAAATGATATGAGCCCTCGGAAGGCAGAGACCAGGAGCAGCCATCAGTCCCCCTGCGCGTGTGGCCCAGGGCCTCTGGCGAGAGGAATTTGATTATCTGTTTGCAGGGATGAGCAGGGCGGGGAGAGAAAGGAGAATAGCGCCCGAGAGCCTTTTGGGAAACTTTATTCCGAGCAGCTCCTACGGTGGGAAACTTTATTCTGAGCAGCTCCTACGGTGGGCCGGGGCTGGGGAGGTGCTGCGTGTGCTGTGCCTCGGTACAGGGAGAGCGCCGGAACAATCTGGAAGCCGGCCAGAGAGCTGTGCCGTAGCTTTACCCTGCTGCGGGCAGCCCTGCAGAGAGGCAGCCCCCACGCAGCCCTCGTGCTGACCACAGCAACCACGTCACGGATGCCAGTTGGGAAGAGGAGAGAGGCTTCTCATCTGGGGTGTGCTCTGGCCTTTGGCCACCAGCCCCAAGCGAGGTCCCTGGGCAGTGCCCCAGCCAACACTGCTGCGGGAATGACCAGCCCCCGCGGGGCGTGCCGGGGAGCGTGGCCCCCAGCCCGGCCTGCCGCCCGGCCCTGCCAAGCGGGAGCCTCCCACCCGCAGGCCTCCCTGCCGGCCAAGGGGAGGAAGATGCTCCCGGCAGCAGCTCAGATCTCTCTCCCCACAGGTGCCAGGTGGCCCTCCCCCTCGCGCCTCCACCCACACGCCTACGAGAACAGCACGGGCCGGGCAGGTCTTCGTTGGGTTCTTTGCTTCCAATAAAGCTGAGTGGGCAGAGACCCGCCCAGAGGGTGGGCAGCCAGGGTCGGCTCCTGGAGTTCGTCTCCCACCCCGACACGGAGACCAGGTCCCTAGAGCGGCCCCGGCAGCCTCCACGATGCCCACGCCCTGTGAGCGGCCGCGCCACTGCGCCAGCACAACCTATGGGAGCCACTTGGGGAGCAGAACCGGACACCATCACAATTAGCTGTGTGCCCCCCGCTGAGCCCCCCTTCCTCCTCTGTGGGATGAGAACGACACGTGCCACTCCCTCTGCGGGGACAGTCCTTCCTTCTGTCCACATGTGGTCACCCCTACGCCTTAGCTCTGTTCTCTGTCTGCAGCTCCGTAGGCGAAGCCCACCTTGCCTTTGCCCTTTTCCAGGGAAGATCCGCTCAGCTCCCTCAATCTCCCCATTATAACCTCTGCTCCCTGGCACCGGGCGTCATTTGGTGGCCCTGTGATGGCTTGGTCGACATCTGTCTCCTCCCACCAGATGACAAGCTTCACGGGGAAGGCTGTCTGTGAAACAGCACCTCGCCCGGCTCTTATGTGCTCTCGGTGGTCAACAAACATTGGAACACAGGCACCAGCCTGTAACCCTAGCACCCTGGGAGGCCGAGGAGGGAGGATCGCTCAAGGTCAGGAGTTTGAGACCAGCCTGAGCAAGAGCGAGACCCCGTCTCTACTAAAAAAAAAAGAAAGAAATTAGCTGGAAAACTAAAAAATATATAGAAAAAATTAGCCAGGCATGGTGGCGCATGCCTGTAGTCCCAGCTACTTGGGAGGCTGAGGCAGCAGGATCGCTTGAGCCCAGGAGTCTGAGGTTGCTGTGAGCTAGGCTGACGCCACGGCACTCACTCTAGCCCGGGCAACAGAGTGACACTCTGTCTCAAAAAAAAAAAAAAAAAAAAAAAAAACGGAAAACATTGGAACAAATGAATGGCCTTTATCAAAGACTGGCATATTTATTTTTATGTATATACTTATTTGTATTTCTGTTTATGTATTTATTTTTATTTATAGTGATATTCGCTCTATATTGGTATTTATATATTTATTCTCTGTTCACGCTGATGTTGACTCTATATACGTACCCTATATTAACATTCAGGGTATGAATGATATTAATATCGATATTTATATCGATATCAATATCAATATAATATTAATACTGATATTTACTTTGCATTTTTCTTGATATTCACTCCACTGTTGTATTTACCGTGTGTTCACCCAACATGAGCTTGGCCAAGTCGTGCGCCCTCTGGGAGCCTCAGTTTCCCCGTCTGTTAAGCGGGAATAAAAACAGCTGCCCCCAGGGCTGGCTCGAGAGCCAGACAGCGGACCACCCAGCCACCCGCACTGACGACCGCACCTCTCAGGGCGGGGAGCTCGCCTGCGCAGCACTCCTTGCTGTGTCCCTGCACCGTGCTGGGCATGGGGGAGTGTTGGTGGGGGAGGGGTCCCTGCCTCGCCGCCCTCTCACCCTGGGGCGCAGGAGGTGGACGCGGAGGAGGGCAGGGGCTGCGCAGAGCCGCCATGGCTCTTCAGTGCGCGTGTCTCTGCACAGAGCTCTTCCGCGTTCCAGGCTCGGAGCCCCCACCCCCCGCGGGGGGACGGGGGGACGGGGAGGAGGCCTGAGCCAATGGCGTGTGAGGACCCAGTGGACCGTCCCCATGACTGTGCCATGCTCTCGATCAATGTAATCGGCGTCGGCCTCCGGAACATTCACTCCCTCCACGCCCACGGGCATCCCGGTGCTGAGCTGCCAAACCGCTCTCGCGGCCGGGTGTCCAGCCATCCACACCTGGGGGTCACGCAGAGGCGGGCAGACCCCCAACGCCATGAGCCACTTCCCAGGCCAACGTCCTGGGCGCCCTTCCCGGGCCCTGTAGGAAAAGGCACCTCTCCAGGCCGGGCCCTCGGGTCCCCCGAGTGCGGCCGCCCGACCACGGGTGCTCCCGAGCGCTGCTTGTCATCGGCTTCCATCAGTCCCCAGAAACCGTCTGCGTCCCCAGCACATAACGTTGATTTATTGCTGCTGTGCTTGTGGGTCTCCGTGGGGAGCGATTGCTCACGGTGTGAGCGGCCGGCTCGGGAGGGGCGGCGAGGGGGCGGGCATGGGGAAGAGGGGACGGGGACCCTGGGGTCCCTGCCCCAGCGCGCTGCCAGCCACCTCTGGCCAGGAAGACCTCTGGCCTGCACATCCTCAGCAGGGGCTCCAAGGGACCCTGGTGTGACCCTGGCCCGGGGACAGCCCCCCCCAGGGAGGAGCCCTGGGTCCTCCGCTCTTCCTGCCGCCCTGGCCCGGCTGCCCTGGTTTTATTGGAACCAGTCGCAGATGAGTCTCCCTGAAAGGGAAGGCGCTCGTCTCCTCCGCCCGCCACACTCGGGGGAAGTCTCAGCGCGGGTGGGTGAGCCTCTGGCAGCGCCACCCGCCTGAGTCCGCACGGCCGCCAGGTCAGCTCTACCTCGGACGGCCGTGCGGGCTGAGAATTCCCTCCAGGTAGGGGAGCGAGGGACAGGAGACGGGTAGGTACAGAGCTACCGTGTCTGCCCGGAAACAAGACGGGTCTTGTATTTATCCTTCCTCGAGAAGACACCCTAGGGCTCATTTTCAGGGGACGTGTTATTTTTTTTTTAAGTACGGTACAACTTTTAAGTAAGTACAACAATCTACAGTTATTCAAATATAGTGAAGTGGTCTTCTTCTGGAACATCATCATCACTCTCCAAACGCCAAATTCCGTCCTGAATTTCTAGCGACTCTATTTCCTTTAGCACCATTGGCCCCGTCTCTCATGTCGAGCCATAGAGCTCTCACGGGGCGGATGAGAAGTTCTGCTCGTGTTCTTTCCCGCTCCAGACGAAACGCATGGTTCGTGCAGGCGCGCTGCGTAGCCACGCCCGTCACTAGGTCTTATTTTCGGGGTGGGGCTTCTGTTGCGCACATGCCTAGAGATCCTGCCAGGGCTTATTTTATGGGTAGGGCTTATTTTCGGGGAAACACGGTATATCTCCTACTGGCTCTGTCTCTTGGACAAACCTTGACTGATACCCATATTGCCTCTCTAAAATCCAAAAGCAAATATTAATCTCAAAATATACCTGGCTCAGGACGTTGGCGCTGAATGAACAGGTGTTGGATGAACGAAGTTACGAGAGAGTGAACAAGTGCAGGTGCACACACAGAGGGGACGGAAGCTGAGCCTGTGCTCTCATGAAACGCAAGACCCTGGTGTCAGCGAGGCTGGATGTCCGGCTGCCCCTGCTGCGGGCCGGTGTGCGGGAGCCGGGCTGGGCTGGGTGGGAGCACGCCCACCGGGCCCCCGCCTCGGGGCTGTTGGACCCCTCACACGGCCCTGGCTTCCCCGAGAGCCAGCGTCCCCATAGAGCCAGGAGGAAGCTGGGTGCCCTTTGCTGACCTGGCCTCAGAAGCCACACGGCACCATTCCTGCCGCGCTCTGTTGGGGGCAGGGGCCCTGAGCCCCCCAGAGTCAAGGGGAGGGGACAGGGGCCCCACCTCTTGCTTTTTGGTGGAAAAGTGAGGTGGTCGTGTTTCAAAACCAGCATGCTTCATAAACCGTCCTACTGTTTGAATTTTTACAAGTATGTACTTCTTATCTAATTTAGTTCAGGCCTGGCGCGGTGGCTCACACCTGTAATCCTAGCACTCTGGGAGTGCTAGGCGGGCAGATCGCTCGAGTTCAGGAGTTCAAAACCAGCCTGAGCAAGAGCGAGACCCCCCCCCATCTCTACTATAAATAGAAAGAAATTAATTGACCAACTAAAAATATATAGAGAAAAAATTACCCGGGCATGGTGGCGCATGCCTGTAGTCCCAGCTACTCGGGAGGCTGAGGCAGGAAGATCACTTACACCCAGGAGTTTGAGGTTGCTGTGAGCTAGGCCGACACCACGGCACTCTAGCCTGAGCAACAGAGCGAGACTCTGTCTCAAAAAAATATAATAATAATAATAATTTAGTTCAAAAGAGGCATTTGCATAGTTGTCTGTTTGCTTCAGAGCGTGGACTGTAGCGCCCAAAAGTCCCCAGCCTGGCCCCTCACTCAGGGTGCCATGCCCGGCGGGCAGGTCCCCTGGCCTCGCAGTGGCTTTGCCAGCCTTGACGCATGCTCCACGTTGACGTGGCCGCTTCCACGTACATTCTAAAGTTGTCTGAAGCCTCCATCCACCTCGACTCCTGCCCCCGTCAGGGGCTAGGGTGCTGGCGGAGGGACAGAGGCTCCCCCTGGGCTCCTACCATGTGCCATGCCACACGGGGACGACGACCCTCTGGGAAACTCCCTCGGGTCCTGCCCCTTGTCCCCTCCCTTCCCCCTCTCCCTCCAGACCCCCGCACACCGGGAAGTCCAGCATCCTCCAGACCTTCCTTCTTGTGCCAGACGGGGGGCCCGGAGGGAGGGCAGGGCGTGGGGGCCGAGGGAAGATGGTCACCCTGGCGTTCGGAGGCCAGCGGTCCCCTTGGACCCACGAGGACGGCCCTCGGCGGAACGGCCTCGGAGTTCTAGGTGGTTTCCACGGCTTGGAACTTGCGGCCTGATTTTCGTTTTCTTTCCCATGCGGAGAAAATGCCGTGGCTCCTGGCCAGTCCCTGGCCCCCAGCCGCCAGTCACCCACGTGTGGAGGGGCCGGCAGGGTGGAGCCCGCGCCGAGCGGGGCCGGAAGCCGGAATCCTTACTCCTCCCCGCGCCGCGAGCAAGGCCAGGACAGCGAGGGAGGCCTGGCCGTTTCGGGAGGCCACACCCACCCGGTTCCGCGCGGCCGGGACAGGCGGCCCTTCAGGGCCATGCCGGTCAGCAAGCCGGCTGCTGGGACAAGCGGGCCCCGAAATGCCGGCGGCAACGGCCAGTCCTGGCGCGCTGTCTGAGGACGCGGTCCAGGGGCAGGTCCGCAGGGAGGGCTGCTCGCCGTACCCAGGGACTCAGGCTCCTGCCACCTGTGGCTCTGCCTCCATCCCCCGAGGTCCCCGGTTTCCAAACACAGTCTCCTGCTCAGGGTCTGCAGGGGCATGACCCCGGTGTGGCCACCATCCGACCCACCGACCCGGCTCCTCTCAGCCTCGGGGGAAGCTCAACTCCTGAAAGCAACACCGGGGCGGCTCGCTGACCACGCGGCTGCACCAGCGCTGAGCACCTTGCCCACGTTGCGTCACTCCGTCCGGATGTTGCCATTATGGCTCCACTTGACAGATGAGCACACCGAGGCAGCCGCATCGCCAAGACGTGGAGCGGGACGCGGCTGCAGGTGGTCTGACCTCAGAGCCTAAGTCCACAGGTGCTAAACCAAAGGGCTGTTCAGGAACCCCCCGAAACCCAGCACCCTTCTGTCCCTACAACGGTGGGTTCACTTTAGTCCCACAGCGAGATGTCATTTCAGGCCAAAACTCAATGACAGTCGTTAAGGCAGCAGCAGCTAACGTGCATCGTCGAGTGCTCGCCTTGTGTTCAAGACACTTTGGCGCTTAATCAATTAATTATTTTACAGGGTAGCAGATTACTGTCCCGGGGCTGCCAAGTCAAATGACCACAAACCTCGGGCCTTAACGCAGCAGGAATTTGTTCTCTCTCGCAGGTCTGGAGGCCCACAGTCCGAAATCGAGCGTTGGCAGGGCTGGCTCCGGGGCGCAGCGGGAGGGTCTGCTGGGCCTGCCCTGCCCCCAGCCGCTGGTCCCTCCAACCTCTGCCTTCCTTCCACGTGCCCGTCTCCCCCTGTGCGTCTGTGCCTCTTAAGGACACTGGTCCCATTGGCCTTAGGGCCCGCCCTGATCCAGTAAGGCCTCGCCTTAGATCGACCACAACTGCAAAGACCCTATTTCCAAACAGGGTCACAGTCGCAGGCACCAGG
>VSMD01035814.1:0-63272 GCA_008750895.1 Mirza zaza
CCCATTTAATTTTCCCAGTTGCTCAACAAGGCAGTCCTATTGTCTCTATGTTTCAGATCAAAACAACAACAAAACAAAACAAAGCAAAACTCAGATCATCCACTTCCAGGAATAATTTTATAACACTGTCTTTTCATACACTATAGCAGCTGTGGCTTGATAATCTACCTAATTATACCTAATTTATATAGGTATTATTTCATTACCTATAAAATTAGTGAAATTTTTTCATTTCTGAAAATATTATAATTCAATCCTTAAATATTATTCATTTACTTAAAAACATTTCCTTCTTTTGTGCCTATTTTAATTCACAGAATCCAATGCAGTTCTTCCCACACGATAAACACTAAATAAAGAGCTGTTGATGCTTAGTCTATGATAAGAGAGTCAGATATGTGAAGTATTTAATTCTAAAAAGGCATAAGTAATGATAAATATGTGAGTCATGTTATTGGTTAATTTGCCAATTACATGGAACATTTTTAACAAGTGTTGTCTGGGCATAGAGAAAATGCAGCCACAGCCTAAGTGGGAAAACATGGAGGAATTGAGATAAATTTAAATATAACCTCAAACAAATAAGCCTGGCAAATTTTTTGTGAAAATAGAGTCTTTACCTTGGAGTCCAGGAGGAAGCTTGGAGTGGGTTATGTGTTGTTTGAATGAAACTGTGGAAATGAGGACCAGGCAGTTAGCCCTTGTGAGCACAAGGCAGTGGGTCAGGGAACTTTTATGAAATAATGTTTAAAATCAGACATTAATGTCTTCAGTTCTTATTACCAGCACTGTTGTCAATCTGCTGGGCTCAAGCCTGACATAATCCACATGGCATTCCACGGGTGACACACTCCACCCACCTACACTCACCACCCAGAGCCAGTTTCTGTTCTTGTACACTCTAGTTTAGTTCGTCCTAGCAACTTTATAGCAAACATGTGCTTCAATGTGTCCCTTAACTTCATTCCCTCTGCCCACTTTATCACACACCTAGACACAGTGACAGCTCCCCAAGTCTTTCTCCTGCCTCTAGTTTCAGGTTCATCCACCATTTAGCTGTCATAGTGACCGACTTTAAAGACAAACCATTCTCCTGCTTTAAAGCCTTCAACAACACTCGGTACCCAGGCTCCTCTCTGCTCCCCTCCCCCTCTCACCTTACATACCATTAGTGATGAACTGTTTGTAGGTTCCCCAGGCAAGTCATGCACCCTAAGCTAGCCCTTTCCCAGGCTCTCTATGCAGTCAATCATTGTCATCCACAGAAAGTCAGTTTATTTAGTCCATTATACAGAAAGATGTGATTACTGCCCCTGCCACCCCTCTTTTCAGCTTGGATTATGTGCATCATTTTCATGATTCTGAAAAATCCCATATGTATCTATACACACAAATGTATATGATCCCACAGCATTGTCTTCCACTGCCTTCCTGTGCCAGTCAGGAGGGCAGGATTTGAGGAGGTGCTTACTGATTCTCAGATTCCCATAAGTAGAAGGCAGAACAATGCTCCCTACACATGTCCATGTCCTAATCCCCAGAAACTGTGAGTATATTACCTCACATGGTAAAAAGGACTTTGAAAATATGATTAAATTAGGAATTTTGAGATGGTGAGATTATTTTGGATTATTTTTGTGGTCCTATATAATCGCATGGGTCCTTATGAGAAGATGAAGGCAGGAGTGTCAGAGTGAAAGAGATTAGCAGATATGACACTGCTGGCTTTGAAGAGGGAGAAAGGGCCCACAAATAAGTACCAGAGGCAGTTTCTAGATGTGGAAAAGGCAGGGAGGGGGACAGAGTTTTCATTGGATCCTCCAAAGGGAACACAGTGCTGCTGACACACTGGTTTTTTCCCCAGCAAAACCTATTTTGGACTTCTTTTCTCTAGAACTGTAAAATAATGAATTTGTGTTGTCTTAAGGCACTGTTGTAATAATTGTTACAGCAACAATGGGAAACTCATACAACATAAATTGAAGAGACAGTTAGTGAATATTTGATATATAAGTAAATGGAGTAAATAGAATGGAGCATGTGATGGAGCATCTTGGATTTTATGTAAATGCATGGATAAAGTCAGTCTTGTGGTGATGGGAAGAAAATGGCATTTGGTGGGCTGGTGGGTTGGTGGGAGTGGGGAGAGGGACAAGGAGGTTGGTGTTGGTAGGTTTCTGAGACTGATGAATTTCAGAATATGGGAATAATGGAAATAACATAAAAAATGGGAAAAAGAAAATAAAACCAACTCATCCTACTCTAGAAGACATTAAAAATGATTGAAGATTTTAAAAAAACCCTAATTTATTTGACTTAAAATAGAAGCTAATTTTGGTAACAATGCAAAGTAGAAGGAATAATAATGAGTCCAAATTTCCTGAACTGAACTGTGGTGCAGACTTTCTGGCCCCTCTATGGGCAAGATACTTTGGATTTCTGTCTTCCATGAGCGCCTATGTGGGCGGAACTGAATCCAGCTCTGTTTCATTTCCATAATGTTGATAGGGCCAGCTGGCTGGCAGACCATACAACTGCCTTTGTGGACCTGTGGCCTAGATTGCTGAGGGACAAGAAGAAGTGGGACATCTGAGCAATGCAAAGAGACAGTGAACCTTAGAGAGAGTTTAGCCACTGGCGACACGATTACTCACCCATCTGCTGTCTGACATAGCTGCTTGGGGTGTTACTGCCACGGTGTCAGCCATTTGGCAGCTGTGCACCGGGTCCTAGAAAGAACAACAATCTTTACAATTTCCTGGTAGTCCAAGCCACACTGTAGACTTGAGCTTTTAACTTGGATATCACTAGCAGGTAAAACCCAGAGTGTGTATACTCGAGTAATGTCCTAAAATCATCCAACAAGTGATGCTGATGCCTTATTTAGATTTAACACCTTGGATCTGAATCTGGAGTTTTTGTTCCTTAAAGAAAATATAAAAATAGTTTTTCCTTCACCTGCTAGAGTACAAACAAAATTAAAAATAGAAAAGCATATTAGATCCACAGTTTCTATTCTATCATGACTTTTAACTAAGGCAAATAATGTTGAATCATGTTCAGCACTTTGAGATTTATTTAAGTTATAATGTCTGTGGATCTGTAATGGAAATAAACTAAACTGAAAGAGAAAAGTAATGACCGTCATTTGTCTTTATTTTATTATACTTACCAAAGCTATCCCTCTCTTCCAAATTTGCTTTTCCAATTAAAAAAACATTTATTGAATCCTCCCCAATGCTTTGAAAAGGAATTATCACATTTGAGAGAAAAGCATTACATTTTTCTTTTCCTTTCTTTGCTAGCAATGTTAACTTCTCTTTGAGAGTGCATCTTAAAGAGAAATACTATATCCGCAAACATAATGCATGATTCAAAATACGCCTATTGTCTTATGCATTTGAAAGATATCAATGTCAGGAAGTCCTTGTTTTGCAGCACTTGGTGTTAGGCCTTGTGCCTTTTTATAGAAACTTCGTTGGTTTTCCTAATATAAAATAACATTGTCACCTTTGATAGAGCATCTCCTCCTCGCTTTTCTTCACATGCTTATCTTAATCTATACTTTTTCAAAATATTGAGGTTCTCAAAAACTCCATCTGCTCAATCTTCATTTGGTTTCACGTTTTCAATCTCCCTGGGTGATTTCATCTATGCTTTTTGTTTCATCTTGCAACGACACCTGGTGACTTCCTAATCTACACCCTCATCCCAAGTCTTCATCCTAAGTGTCAGATTCACCTACCCAACCGAAGTGGGCCTCTTCCTGTAGCTTGCTCCCTAAGTCCGAAACTGAGCTGCCCTCCATGCCACACATAAATGACTGGCCCTGCCCGGCTATCTCCCTAATGCCTCATTCTTAATGCTCACTTGCCACTTCCTGAATCCGTCTCCTCCTCAACAATCCTACAGTCAAGACTTTTGTTAAGTCTTCTCTTATTTTTTCCTTGAATTGTGCAGTTCTGTGTTAACTACCTGTAGTCTAGGTCTGTCTTATCTGCCTCTAGTCTGGGTCTTCTCCACAGTCATTCCAGAATTATCCCAAACACGATTATGCTTTTGCTCCATAAAATCCTAAAAGGATTCTGCATTGCCTAGGGATAAATTCTTTACCCCAAAGATCTGTAGGAAAGGCCTTTTATGATTTGATCCATGTCTATTTTTCACAACTTGTTTCTCATCACTCCACAACTAACATTGAAAATTCCCAAGCATACTAAATTTCCTGTGGTTTTCTCATGGTTGCTATGGTCTGGGAAATAATCCTGATGCAATGGTAGCTTCCAAGTACAGTACCAGCCAGGATATCCCAGAGGTTGCAGCAAAGAAAAGCTCACACACCAAATTAAAATGGCTGAATCACTCTGCTAACTAACTTAATTTAAATACATGGCAAGACGAAGGGGAAAGAAAAGGGTAAGGTAATCTCCACAGGTCCAGATGCAAGTAGGCAAAAGAACCACATCTATCTGAGTCCTGGGACACTGCTGCTGCTGATATGGTTACGAGGACCACAGTTGAGGTTCGAACCCATGAATAGAAGGTGTCTTGGGCCAATGACACATGCTTCCTCTACTGGAGAGTAAGTGCATCTGGTCACAGCGGTCCCTTGCTCACTGGCCTTTTGAACAGCCGTGGCTTTTATGTGCCTTTCTTGGGTCATACATATGTAGGACCAGAATGAGAACATACACAGTGTCACTAGTGGGTGGCCAAATTTGGGTGACAGAGTTGTCAGCCCAGAAGTGACAAGATCATGATTTGGTGTTTCTATCCTTTCTGTCTGTGAACAATGCTCCTGATTTGTTGAAACCTATTTTATTTATTTTGTCTAGCCTTGGCATACAGCTCACTAACTCTCTTTTCAGTTCCTCCTGTGTGCATAAGCTTTCTGTTTATACATTACCCATCCTGTGCATTTTCTCTAGAGCTCATAAACTTACCTACAGTTTAACACTTTTGAGTTTGTGCAATCTGTTTGTATATCTAGTCTTTAAGCAGAATTAAATATTCTCAAATACATTCAGAAGTATATTCTCAAATACATATGTCCATTACAGTTAAGTGCTATGTTATTTGGGTGTCTGTCTTAGTTTGTTTTGTGCTGCTGTCATAGAATACCCAAGACTGAGTAATTTATAATGGACAAATTTATTGGCTTATAGTTCTGGAGGCTGAGAAGCTCAAGACCCAGGTGCCAGCATCTTGCAAGAGTCTTCTTGCTGCATGGTCACATGGTGGAAGGCAAAGGGAGAGAACAAGAGGGGGCTAAACTTGCCCTTTTATATAGCAGCAATCCCACCCATGAGGATGGAGCCCCCATGACCAAATCACCTCTTAAAGGTCCCACCTCTTAGTACTTTTATGCCGACAATAACGTTTCCACATGAGTTTGAGAGGAGACAAGCATTCAAACCATAGCAGTAGATACTGCCTTCCTTTTATTGTCACCATTCAAGATCCGATTCCAGCATCCCTAGGAAACTTCCTTGACCCTACCAGTCTGGATTAGCAGCCATAGAGAAAATGTTTCTTTTGTCTACTTCTGTCTAAGTATTTAATTATGCTTTGCTGTAATTTCATGTTTACTCTTTCATCTTCTCACATTACTCTGGGAACAGCTTTGGGTAGAAATTTTGGTAGGATCGTTTATCCGTTGGTACTCTGAGACATCCCAGCCTGAGTTGTTTATACAGTTGGAATATGAGGTCATGGTGTTGACAAAAAATGGTATTTCTCTAGTTTTGCTTCCACCTCCAGTCGCCATTATTCTTATTCCATTTTGAAACTGTGTGTTCCACCAATATTTAAAAAAAATCCCTGCAGGATATTTCAAGTGTGTTCTTGGCATAGTCTTCTCAACTACTACATGGGGTCAGCCTTTGCACTTCTTTTCTTGCCTCGCTTCCTCATGTAATCTGCAGATGACTAAAGCACCCTAGGAGAGAAGAGACATGTGTCCCTACACTGTGGCCCATCTCCCTTGGTGCTGGTTCTGAAGTCAAGTTGCATCATCACCAATATACAGCCATGTTCTGAAGGTCCGTGCTCTCTCAAAGTTGCTGTGGTATTATTAATATTCTCCTTGAAGTGCCATGTGAAGTGCCTCGGAGTGGTTGCGATTTGAGGCAAATACTCTGGGTTTATATTATACTCTGTCTCATGGTGTCAAGTAAATTCTGCCTTACCTTTCTGACAAATTATAGAAATTGCACACTATAGCATTATTTTTCCTTCTTGAAAGTTTTCTAGTCTGAAATCTATGTTATTGTGCCTTTTTTTTTTTTTTTTTGGCTTTCTTCCCTGGGTCTTTCGTGTGTGTGTGTGTGTGTGTGTGTGCGCGCGCGCGCGCGCATGCACGCTTTTCTTCAACTAAAGGCAGAAATCCAAGGTCAGCACTGGCCTTCAAGTCTTTTCTATAAATACCTGTCTCAGAGTATTCGTCCTTTCCTATCCCTTGCGTTGCTACCTTTGTGGTGTTGGCTTCAAATTCCAAACCATCAGTTTTGCCATCTCATCCAAGCACTAGTTATATTTTTTAATATTGTCTCCTTTTGCAGGGAAGTTGTGATGTTTGTCAAATTCCAGAAGTTTCTCAAATCTATGTTTATCATTTTTTATCTGGAAATGCTCTGTCTCTACTCATCTTTTGATCATTACCTTTCATAATCTAGGAAAAGATTATCCAAGAAATGCAAAACTTCTTAGACCATGCAGAAACCTGATTTGTCTATTTATTCTATTTTACTTACTAACATCTAGCTGGTATTTAATAAGTAGTTGTTAATTGATTGTCTATTTTCTAAAGAGAATCATTAAGTATATGGATATGTATGGGTCTATATGTCTTTCTTAAAGCACTTATTTATCATTTCACCTAATCATTAAACAAGCTTTTATCAGGTGCTCATTGGGGGTTGAGCAAAGGGCTAAATAATATTCCATAAAAAGTTGACTAAAGAGTCACAGTCACAGAGGTAACCTGAACTCAGATGATATCTGCTAGTGTGTAAGTAAAGTGGGAAAGGCCCCTGAAGGGCACTGGCTTTCAGATATTTTTTAACATTTTAAAATATATGATTTTTAATTGAAAAATAAAAATTGTATATATTTATTGTATACAATATGATGTTTTGAAATATACATACATGGTGGAATGGCTAAATTGGGCTAATTAACATATGAATTACCTCACACCTTTATCTTTGGGTTTTTTTATGATGAGAACACTTTAAATCTATTCTTAGCAATTTTCAAGTATATAATAATTTGTTATTAATCATCATGTTGTACAATAGATCTTTTGAACTTATTTTTTCTATCTAACTGAAATTTTGTATCCTTTGACCACCATCTCTCTAACTCCCCCACCCCCACCACTTTCTGCAGCCCCCTGGTAACCACCATTCTATTCTCTACTTTTATCAGTTCAACTTGATTAGATTCCACATATAAGTGAGATGACATGCAATTTGTGCTTCTGTGCCTGGCTCATTTCATTAACATAATGTCTGCCAGGTTCACCCATGTTGTCAGAAATGTCAGGCTTTCCTTCTTTTTAATGGTTTAATGGTATTCCTTTGTAATTATCTTATCTTTTTTATCTTTTCATCCATTGATGTACACTTAGGTTGATTCCATATCTTGGATATTATGAATAATTCTATAATGAATTTGTTATTGCAGATCTCTTCGACATACCGGTTTTATTTACTTAGAGGATACATACCCAGTATTGGGATTCCTAGATCGTATGGTATTCCTGCCAACGACATGCAAGGATTCCCATTACACCATCAGGGGTCCTCAAACTTTTTAAATGGGGCCAGTTCACTGTCCCTCAGACTGTTGGAGGGCCGTTGGAGAGTGTGGCACACATTCCACACATGTGCACTGGGAGCCCAGGACAAGTCGGCTGCTAAGCAGGGCAGGCAGCGGCGGCAAAAACACCCAGCAGGCCGGATACATGTCCTCGGCGGGCTGCATGTGGTTTTGTACTATATTGTGAAGTCAAGTAGCAAGATGCCTCCTGCTTCGTCCTATTTGCTGAAAATTGCTTATCTCTTCAGGGTCTTCTGTAGTTCCATATAAGTTTTAGGGTTGCTTTTTCTATTTCTGTGAAAAGTTTCATTTGAATTTTGATAAGGATTGCACTGAATCTTTAGATCATTTGGGGGAATATGGACATTTTAACAATATTAATACTTCCAATCCATGAACACAGGATTTCTTTCCATTTATTTGTGTCTTCTTTATTTTATCAAAGTTGTACAGTTTTCAGTATATAGGTCTTTCACCTCCTTGGTTAAATTTCAGGTGTTTGATCACAATGCACATTAAGTAATATATTTAACACTGCACCACAGAATCTACACACCACACATAACACACATTTATAACTGAAACGAAAATGTAACGTTAACTGAAACAAAGGTTTCACAAACTAGTATTTGTCTTACTATATGAGATAGACACTGATACTTTCAAGTCTAGAAATAGTACTAGTTGTTACTCATTGAACGGGATCCTTGAACCATAGTTTGAACAATACTGCTGTGCTTTGCTTGAAGTTGGGGACAATTGCCATTGATTTCTATCCTCGATGTGAGAAATGGTATGTGTATTATAAAACCCTAGAAGAAAAGACAAGTTTGTAGTTATATAAATAGAATGGGTGAAAATAGGTAAATATTTAATTCAAAAGAAAGAGTTGAATTGCTTACTCATTCAGAGCTAGCTCTTATAAAGGCAAAAGAGGTTATGCAAATAAAAACAAGTATTATATGTGAATTTTTCTTTCTTATTTGATTTAATTTTATTGTCATATAGTGATAAAAACATGTATAATTATATATATACATACATACATGGATGATACGTAAACACATATAGTGTGACAGACATGATTATCACATAGTGAGACTACATGATAATTGGCATTAGTCAAGCAACCAACATCAAGCAACCTCTGAAAATAATTAAGGTAATCATTTATTAAAATTTTATTTTCAGTTTTCTTATATCTTTTTAAAATTCTTCTTTAAAGAAGAATTAAAAATTTTAAAAGCCTCGCAAGTAAAATAAAAAAAGAATAGATTTCAGTTTTCCACAAACAGAGCTTGTATCCTTCTTTTAGCAAGATAACAATGCCAGAGTTTTATACACATGCGGATTCTCTCCCTTTTTACGCAAGGTGTTCGCTGTGCCAAAGTTGCCTGTTTTACATTGAAGTCAAATAGGCTTTTGTGATTCCTGTCCTCTTCTGTGCTCCCCCTGAATTTGGCTTTGGGGAAAGTCTCCCTGTCCTTCCACTTTCTCACATTTCTGCTAGGGCTTGGCACCTGAAGGGGCATGATCAATCATTGCCAACTTCCTTATATCAGTTTTGACTCAGAGGGTCAGGCTACCGATTGTTGATTGAGTATCTGGAAAGGTGGGCTCCTCCGCTGGATCTTTTCACAGAAGTTTTGCAGTTGCAGTGAGAAACATACAGTGTAGGGTTCTATCAGTTGTTTGAAGATAAAATCTGTCCAAAACAACATGGCCACAGCAGCCTGAGGGAAGTGAGGAGAGGAGGGAGGCCTTCACTTTCTCATAGCTGAAGCCCCCTCCACCCACCGCAGTTTCCACTCATGGGTTATAAATGCAAGTGCCCTGGGGAAGTTCTTCCAGCACCAGCTGGCAGAGTTGGTGCTTTGCTCTTGATCCTACTTCCTGTTATAAGCCACAGGTGGGGACCTGCCACAGAGGCCCAGGGTTATAATCTTTAGTACAAGGACCTGCAAGAGAATAGTTCAAACTCCAAGGCAGCTGTGATATCCTTGTCCCTTGGTCTGTGCCAAAAATCCACCATTTTTGTCACTTGTTCGTAAGTTGGTGGGCACAATTTAGTACTTGTGGCTGCCTCTCCTCACAGAAAAAAGGATGTTTGATTTTTCTTCACTTTGTATGTATATTTTCTTAATAGCACCGTAATGCATTGAATTGTATTTCCCCAAAATGTTGAAGTTTTAACCTCCACACCTGTGAATGTGGCCTTATTTGGAAATAGTTCTTTGCATATGTCATCAAGTTAAGATGAGGGCATTAGGGTGAGCCCAGATACAACGTGTCTGGTGTCCTTACAAGCAGCGACACAGGGACAGGTACACAGAAACGGAAGACACACAGGGAGAATTCCATGTGATCACAGAGACGGAGACTGGAGAGAGACAATTGTATTGCATGGAACAAGGATTGCTGGAAACAGCAGAAACAAAGCCATGGGGCAATTTCCCCTGGAGCCGTCAGAGAGAATATGACTTTGCCCACACCCTGATTTTGAACTTCTAGCTCCAGAAATGTGAGAGATTAAATTTCTGTGTTTTAAACTACCCAGTTTGTGTTACTTTGTTACAACCATAGCAGGAAACTAACGCAAACACACAAGCACTGTACCAATAAGGTTTTATAAGAAAAACAAGGTGTATTACCACTAAATTTTTAATGACTAGTAATCAAAAGCTTTAATTTTAGATAACTGCCTTTTATTTGAAATTACAGCACTGTGACCAGATATTCAATCTGAAAATTAGTTACTTAAAAATTGTAATGGTAAACTAAAGTCTCTCTAGCATTCTTCTTAATGGTAATACAAGTTAGGTTATGCTCTTTTCTTTGGGGCTTTTAGAAAATTTTAGATATGCACCTAAAATACTGTCTCCAACATCAAGAATTAACATAGATTTGCTTTTTCTGGCCTTGAATTATTAATACTTAGTGCTAAGAGCAAGTGTAAAAGGACGCCTATCTGTGAAGGCACAGCTCTGTCTATTCATATGCTGCAGTTCGCCATATACAGGGACTTGAGCAGCAGAGCTTAACTGGCATGTTACCATGTTGCAGAGTTGCTATGGCAACATCAAACCAATGAATGGACCGCCTCCCAGAGATAGGGCGGTGAGTAAGTGTGAAATTGATTCAGTTGTACACAGGAATACCTTCAAGCCAAATTTTTCAGGATAAAATTTCTGGTAGGAAACTGCATTTTTATTTAAATCGACATTATGAATATGATATTAAATATTTGCTTTAGATATTCCAGTAAAATAGTATTTGAAAATTAAGAGTGTTATGCTAATTTTATGCTGTTTAATGTACTATTTACTTTGCACCTATTTCAGGTAACACTGATTTTGTTTCCATTCATTTAAATTTGGATATCTAAAACAGAATTTCATACTTGAGATTAATATTTTAAGTTATGTACCTTTGAAGTTAAGCTGGT
Source organism: Mirza zaza (assembly GCA_008750895.1). NCBI lineage: Eukaryota > Metazoa > Chordata > Mammalia > Primates > Cheirogaleidae > Mirza > Mirza zaza. The sequence continues at coordinate 11,267 of VSMD01035814.1, forward strand.
TTTATTTGCTTATTTTAGTTAACATGCTTGAAGAAAAGACTTTAAAATGTAAACAAAAGTTGTTAAGTATATGCATTTATTTATGAATTACATTTTGCATTGAATAGTAAAAATATCATAAGTAGCTGAAATCAGACAAAAATAAACAAGTTTTAATATTTTAGTACTTAAGGAACCTATGGTTAGGCTGTATAAAAATAATGAATTTGCAGGATATTTTATTGTTTTCAGAACTCATTTTTAGAATCTAGTTATTATATAGTATTATTTTAGGTATGAAGTATTTCTTGAAGTTGGTCAAGTGATTCTTTATGATAAATTGTTCATTTTGAGTAACCTGATACAATGGATGTGGTTTGCTTCCTTTCTTTTCTTACTCATAATACATATACAAGGCTTTGTCTATCCCAAAAGGTTGCTGAAAACACTAAAGAGCAAGGAAGGGTCTATCTGTGATATGTTAATTTCTAAAATGCTTCTAATATTAAATGCAGCCCATATTAACAAAATAAATTTATCAGGTATAATCAGTTTGAAATTAGAACATGTCTAATCTCAGGGGACCCATATATACTAGGACTGTCTACTTTCCCATTAGTTCAACTTGTAGAACAGAAGAGCATGACTTGTTTACATAACAGAAACCAATATTTACTCTCTTTTATTCTCTTGGCATAGACTTCCAAGGGCAACGTTTGCCAGATCCTGGCAAAACCCTTGCTGACAATGCATTTCTTTTTGGATGATTAAATGGAACTCTCTAAAGTAAAGCAAAGCTGCTTGAAAATTATTATGACTTTCTAATACTAATATGTGAAAACCTTGATTTTTTAATGAAAAGATACAATTTTTTTAAGCTAAAACTATTACAAGATGTGTTCCCTTTGTTTCATGACCTAAAACTGTGGTCATATACTAATATTGTTTGAAGGCACTGACACATTAAAATGGTACTGTAGATCAAATTGGACTTTTTGCTCAATCACACATGTATCTATTCATGGCAAATGCTATTACCTATTTGTTATTTGTAAACGCATCTACAGCTGTGAACACCCATACTTATGGAGAAAAATGGATATGTAAAATACTAAATAAGATAAGCCACTCCAGTAAGTAAATTAAACTCACTTTTGGAACAATGATGTATTTTAGTATGAAGGGAGTAAATCTATGCAAGATGGAATCTCAGGAGATAAGAGAAATATTTCTAAATATAGTATCACTCCATTAATACATTTAGTTATTTGTGAGCCTGGACTTTGTAATCAACTAAACTCTCTAATTTTACTTGACCAAGTAAGCTTTTTTTTTGCAGAATGTACCTATCTTAGTCAGCTTGGGTTGCTATAACAAATTGCCATAGACTTTATTTCACACAGTTTTGGAAGTTCGAAGTGTGAGATTCAGGTGGCAGCATGGTTAGTTTCTGCTGAGAGCTCTCATCTGGGTGGCAGACAGCCACTTTCTCAATGTAACTTCACATGGCAGAAATAGTGAGAGAGCACTCTGGGTCTCCTTTATAAGGGCACTAATCCCATTCTTGAGGGTTCCACCCTCATGATCTCATCACCTGCCTAAGGCCCCACCTCCAAATACTATCACATTGGTGGTTTGGATTTCAACATATGAATTTTAAGGGAACACAAACTTTCAGTCCATTATAGGATCACAACTGTCAGATAACATAAGAAAATATAGGAATAGTAGAAAAGGGATGATTCACTTTAAAATCATTGTCACGTGCAAACTGGCACACCACTGGATGCAGATTTTAAAGTTGACTTGTTTACATAACAGAGTCCCATTTCTAGGAAACTTAATATGAAAACTGCTTAGGATATTTGCATTTAAAATGGCTTTATACACAATTGGGATATTATTTTGGCATATGTTTAGCCACGTGCTGCAATGACAGTGGTCTCATAAGATTATAATACTGCGTTTTTATTGTACTTTTTCTATATTTAACTATATTTAGATATACTTACCATTGTCCTATAATTGCCTACAGTATTCAGTATAGTAACATGCTGTGCAGGTTTGTAGCCCAAAAGCAATAGGCTCAACCGTATGGGTTGGGTTGTAGTAGGCAACCACACAAACTATCTAGGTCTGTGTAAATACACTCTATGATGTTTACACAATGACAGAATCACCTATCACGCATTTCTCAGACGATATCTCCGTCATTAAGTGACATATGACTGCATGTATGATATTCATATGACTATGTATATGGACCAGTGCTGGCCCATGAATTTTTGTTATTGGTCTGTAGTAAGTGCAGGCATTGACAGAATGTGACTAGAAACATTTAGAGCTATCTAGCATTGCTGTGACATACAGCTGCCTGATCGGGGGACTCATTTCATTGGTATGCACCCTCTAGGGCGTTGTTGAACTTGCATGATGAGTTGAAAGTGGTGCCAGCTGTGTACTACTCACATGTAGCAGAACCACATTTTTATCTCTAATTATTTTTTTTAGAAAGGTCATCCATAGTGATAGCTTTGGAAGCATTGAAGTTGTAATGTAGATGAAGGACTGATTTCTGTCAAAAGAGAAACAATGGTGATATAGCACCTCTTATATTTTCCTGGATAGAGCTGGAACCCATTCTACTAAGTGAAGTATCTCAAGAATGGAAAAACACTCACCAGCAAATTGGTATTAATGGATCAACACCTAAGTGGACATACAGCAAAAACATTTATCGGGTGTCGGGCGGGTGGGAGGGGAGAGGAGGATATGGGTATATACAAACACAATGAGTGAGATGTGCAACGTTTGGGGGATGGACGCGCTTGAAGCTCTGATTTGAGGAGGGAGGGGGACATGGGCAATATACGTAACCTTAACACTTGTACCCCCATACTATGCTGAAATAAAAAATAACCCAAATGTCATAATTTTGTAATATATGAGATGTAATGTATTTAATCCGAATATTTTGATTAAGAAGAGAAAAGATGATAGTGATAACAACAGTAACAAAACTGAAACAAATCAACCTGCCACTTCCTGAGAATAAATATATTTGGGGCACCATCCAGGGTTCATCACCTACATTTCATTACCTGATTCTTAAAACTACCCTCTAAAGTCGGTGATATTATTCCCATTTTAGAGATGAGGAAATTAAATGTAGGGATGTTTCCTAGCTTGCCTGAATGTTAGCACTAGTGAATGGGAGAGCTGTGATGTGAGCAATCCTTCCAACCTCAGCTTCTCCTCACTATGCTGATGAGAAAAAGCATTTCATTTCAGTCAGTGTTTAACTTGTGATAAACAAGTAGGAGGTAACAAGGAAGAAGAAATTTTCAAGTGGAAGCAGATGTTATCTACAGACAATCGGGTGTGTTCCAGGTTGTTAACTGGAGCGATTTGACTGGGGTAGAAGAATGTGGAGTACTAGAAAACAACATGGAGAAATGCAGGAATGTGGCCAGTATATGGAGGTCTTTAACTGGCAAAAGATTGAACTTGACCTTATAGGAGATGAGAAAATATTGAATATTTTTGAGACAAAACATTCCACAGAGAAAGATAGATTGTAGGAATTTGTTTGCAAGATGAGTTGGAGAGGGAAGAAACTATAGACAGGAGAAAAGGTAAGGAGGATATTTAAATAGCCTTGAGATAATATGCTAAAGAATCAGGATGATGGAAGTAGAGGAAAGGGAAGTGCAACTGAGAAAGGCATCTGAAGAATGAACAAGCCTTGATGAGCAGGCATAAAAGGAGAGTGAAGAGTAAGGACTAACTTCAGAGCTAGGAGCACAGACCCCTGCAGAGAAGATTCCTTGACTGACAGTGGAAGTTGATTAAGGGGGAATGGCTTTATTAGCCACGGTGACAAAGTGTGATTTGTTACCTGTGTTGACATGTAACAAATAAAAATAAAAATGGTTAATAGACAGTTGAAAACATTACGACAAAGTCTGAGAGTGGGGAAAGAATGTGTGGATAGTTTGTGATTACTTGAAAACTGCCAAGAGAACCACAAAGGAGGATACTCAAGACATCCACCTGCCTTATGTAATAACATGAAGAGAGCTTGGTGATGAAGTGATGTTTCTGAAATGATGTGATGGTGCACATTAAAACAGGAATGAACATGGCTAAGTAAACTTTTGTTATACTATCTTTATTGAGATATAATTCACAAACCATAACATTTACCCCTTTGAAGTATATCCAATTCAGTGATTTTTAGTACATTCACAAAGTTATGCAATAATCACCACAATTAATTTTAGAAGATTTTTTATCACCAATGCCCTCCTCCCCCCAAAATCCCTGTACTCATTAGCAGTTGGTATTTTCAACCCACCTATCCCAGCACTAGGCAAGCACTAATATACTTTTATGACTCTACAGGTTTTCTTGCCTCTACTGAACATTTTGTATAAATAAGATCCTACATGTATGTCCTTTTGTGTCTGACTTCATTTACTTAGAATATTTTCAAGGTTCATCCATGTTGTAGTATGGATTCCATTGTAAGGATATACCACATTTGATTTTCCATTTATACGGACACTTACATTGTTTCCACTTTTTTATTATTATGAATAATGTGAACCTTCATGTATACATGTTTTGTAGATATAGGCTTTCATTTTCCTTGCACCTAGTACTGCAATTGCTGGGTCACATGGTAACTCCAATTTTAACATTTTGAGGAGCTACCAAACTGTTTTCCAAAGTGACAGCAGTATTTTAAAATCTTGCCAGCAATGTACAAGGGTTCCAGTTTCTTCATATCCTCACCAATGCTTATTATTGTTGAGTTTTGATTATAAACATTCTAGTTAGTAGATGTGAAGTGGTATCTCACTGTGGTTGTAACTTGCATTTTCCTAAGGACTAATTATGTTCAACATCTTTTCATGTGCTTATTGGCCATTTGTATATCTTCTTTGGAAAACTATCTATTCAAACCTGTTGTACATTATTTACCGGAGTTATCTTCATGTTGAGTTATAAAGATTCTTTATATATACTGTATAGCATTCCCTTATAGGTTTTGCACATATTTCCTCCTTTGCGTGAATTGTCTTTTCATTTTATTGATGATATCAACTCTACAACAAACATTTTAAATTTTGACATTGTCCAATTTATTTACCTTTTTTGCCACCTGTGTTTTTGATGACACATCTAAAAAAAATTCTTTAATCCAAGACCACAAAAGTTTATACCTACCTTTCCTCCCAAGACTTTTATAGTTTTTTCTTTTGGGTCTATTATCTATTTTGAGATAATTTTCGTGTGTAGTAAAAGACAGTCCATTGTTATACTTTTGCATATAAATACCCAGTTGTTCTAGCACCATTTGTTGAAAAACTACTCTTTTCCTATTTACTATTTTGTCAAATTCAGTGGACCATAAATGTTAGGGTTTATTTCTATAATCTATTTTATTCTATTGATCTATATGTCTATCCTTATGCCAGCACCCCACTGTCTTGATTATAGTAGCTATGCAGTAAGTTTTAAAATTGAAAATGTGAGCCCTCCTCCAACTTTGTCCTTATTTTCAAGATTATTTTTGCTAGTCTTGCTCCTTTACATTTTCATATAAATTTTATGATCAGCTTTCCAATTTCATCAGAAAAGTCAGCTGGAATTTTGGTAGGGTTGTGTTGATTCAGTAGATCAATTTGGGAAGTATTGCTAAGTTAACAATATTAAGGCTTCCAATCTATGAATATGGAATATATCTCTATTTTGATATTAAATTTCTTTCAACAATGCTTTGTAGGTTTCAATATATAAATCTTGCCTTGTTAAATTTATTCTTAAGTATTTCATGATTTTTGATGCTATTGTAAATGGAATTACTTTCTTAAATTTATTTTGGTGTATTCATTGTTAGTGTATAGAAATACAAGTGATTTTTATATATTGATTTTGTATCCCACAAACTAGCAGAACTCAATTATTAGTTCTAATATAATTTTTTATGTGTAGATTCCTTATGATTTTTATGTACAAGGTCATATGTTCTGTGAATAAAGATGATTTGACTTCTCCTTTTCCTTTATTCTTTTTAATGTCTGATTGTCAGGGCTAGAACCTCCATTAGAATATTGAATAGAAACAGTGAAAGCAACATCCATGTCTTGTTCTGATCCTAAATAAAACATTTTCAGATTTCCACCATTAGATATAATTTTACCTCTGGGTTTTTTGTAGATATTGTTTATGAGGTGGAGGAAGTTCTCTTCTCTTCCTAGTTTTTTGGGTGCTTTTAGCATGATCTGTTGTTGTCTATTGAAATAATTCTGTGACTTTTTTGTCCTTTCTTACTATACGTGTGGAGTTTGTTTGATTTTCATTTATGAGCCATTGATTGATTTCATATGTTAAACAAATTTTGTGTTCCTGGAGTAAATTCTAATTGGCTGTGGTGTATAACCTATTTTATGTTTCTAGATGTCATTTGTTTGTATTTTATTGATGATTTTTGGTATCTCTGGTATTATAATCTCTGCCTGGTTTTAGTAATACTGGTATCACAGAATGGGAAGTGTTCAATCTTCTTCCATTTTTTGGAAGTGTTTGTGAAGGTTGGTGTTAATTTTTTCTTAAATGTCTACACTGACTCTCCAGTGGAGCCCTCTAGGCCTAAGGAGCAGACACGGAAGTGGTGGCGTTTCTTACCTGTTTGCTTACTCTGTGCACAGGAGTCCAGAATACTTCATAGGTCCTACCAAGTCCATGTATATATCTGAGATAATAATAAAGGTAAGGTTCCTTTAATTCAGATCTTTATAAAAATTTGAAAGAATGCATTGAGATTGACGAAATCTGTTCATGACTATAAACAGTGTGGTTGTTGCTAAGAGCCTTGGCGAGTCTGCAGTTCTATTATTCTGTTTTCCAGCTATGCTCTTTAGTGGTTCTGTACTAAGATTAGAGGTTCCCTTTGAGATGGCCCATTATTTTGAATTAAAACATCTTTTTGTCTGTTAGGCATTTACTAAAGGTTAGCCTTTAAGGAAAGAGTATTTATCAGAAATATTCTAAGGAGGTCTAAGATAACACTGACAAGTTATTATAATTCTGGGGTTTCTGGCATAAGTAAGTTTGCATAAATCTAGGCTAGATTATTTTAGGTTTTAACATTACCAAAGCAAAAGAGAAAAAGAAGATATAACAAGGCAAGTAGTTTGTGTTGCAGTTTCCATTATTTTTTTTTTCCTTCAGGCTTTAAGAAAATGCCTCTTTGATGACTGAATCTCTGTGAACTGTAGCAGTCTAGGAATTGGTTCACTGGTTAAGGATAAGAGGATCGAGTAAAGATGAAAGCAAAGGGATCAGAGGATGGCTCAGGACTGAGGATTAGCCCCAGGACCCAGAAAAGACAAAATTGTCAAAATTTGTGAAAGTTTGAGAGCATAAGAAATAATAAAAGTGGTGCCAAAGGTGGCAAGGACTGCAAATGTCTATGTCATAATATTGATACTGGTTTTAGAAATTTTTACAATAATAAAAGGCTCATCATGATTGTTAGAGGGAATACTAATTTAAGGTTATCATTAGTTATATACTGAGATTAACATATTTTTTAAAAATGTCAAATGTACAGAGCATAGAAGGTTAAGTGGAGGTGCAACAGCTACTATCTGGGGCTGCCTTTTGTCCTGGAATGAGACAGAAGCTTAGGCAAACAAGCAGAAACTCTCCTAAATTCTCTGGCTGAGAATGGCATTGATGGGTAGCCTCATATCTGTGTGTGCATGAGTTTCTATGTACTTGTGTGTGCATTGATAGCTGAGAACAAAACCAAGTAATGAATCAAGGGGTTTTATAGAGTTGGAAACAAAGTTGGATAATTGTGAGTGGCTATGCATAAGTCTTCATGGAATTGAGTTGACTGGAAAAAAGTGTCCATATAAGCATTCACTGGCACGATCCCTACATCAGTTTTATCACCTTTTCCTCAATGGTGGCATCAAGGTTTATAAATACTGAAGTTTTTCTATGGCCTATTATCTATAGTCTACTCCCACTAGCTGGTAGATGTAATTTGCAGTATTTAAATAACTTAGAAATATAAGTGATACTTGTATTTTTTTGGAAGAAAAATATGATTTCAAATTTCCAAGCGATTATAATAAGTATAGAAACTTGAATGTGCAGGACCACCAAAGTCATCTGTTCCAACCTTTGCATCAGTGAATGCATTCTAGGAATAAAGTTCTTGAGAAGTGGTCATCAAGTCCCTACTTGATGCACCTCATTTTGGTAGATCACTATGTAATAAAACAGCCCATTCTACATTTTCACAGCTGTAATTATTATAAATTTTTCCACATTACCTTGCCTTAGGTCCTTCCCTCTCCATGTTAAAAACATCAAATTCCTTTATCTTTTCTTTTGTGACATAGTTACTGAATGTTACAGTTCTCATTAGAGTCCTGGAGATTTGGATGTCATTACTCTAATGACATCCTTTAAAAATCAGATCTAATGCTATATTTGAAAATATTGTTAAATTGAATGGGAGTGAGAGCAACAAGGAAGTTCACAGTGGTTTTGTCAACCAGTTTTCATTATAGCAACAAGCTGCACAAAGCCTTGTGTCTAACTACAACACACCTTTCTTGCTTGATGACCTTGCATGAGGACTGTGGTGCCCACTGCAGATGAACTGGGCTTGGTTCAGCCTCATGGGTCTTTTGCTCTTTTCCTGGAATGAGACAGCAGTGGAAGCAGGCAAGCAGAATCTCTTGATGCCTCCTAAATTCTCTGGTTGTAACTGGCATGCTGTTTCTTCTACCAACATTCCATTGGTCAAAGCCAATCATATGGCCAAGTCCAAAATGCTTCTGTTTACTGACAGGCAGTACAGCAGGTCACTGTAAAAACTGCCAATGCATAAACCAGCTACAGAGAGGGAGTGATGGTTGTGGGCTTTAATCAAGCATAGTGGTCATCCTGGCGTGATTATAGATTATTTTTCTTTTCTCACTTTTTCAGTTTTATTAATGTCTTTTTGCAATAAATATTACTTTAGTAGTAGTTACTTTAGTAGTTGGAAAAGAGTAACATTTTTTTAAAAATGATAATTTTTTAAAGTAGGGGATATTTTAAAATGCTACTTAAACTCAAATATTCACATATTTAAAAATTATTTGATATATGATTTGCATATGCAACATTGGTACTGTTTTGATATTTATAGTTTATTAAGTGAATTATGAACTGCATATTAAAATTATCACGGTAGGAAACAGGTCTCAGACAGACCAGGGAAAGCCTGGTGATAAATTCTGAGCAAGAAATAAAGTAAGATAGAGAGGCCACGTTGTCCACCTTGTGGTCGGGGAGTAGGGGAGGGTAGCGATGAAATTGAGCATTCTGTTCTCCACAACTGACTTCACAGGCTCAGAAGTAGCATAGCTGGCCCTCATATTCTGTTCTTCACCCACACATGATATTTCCCCTGCTCAAAAAATAAATAAAATTACTAAATACAGTGTTATTAAGAATCTTGGAAGTCAGGTTCAGTATTTTTCACGGGCCCTGCCAGTGGCTGGGTTTCCCTTGCTCGGATTTTTCTTGAATATGCTCGCAGCTTTCTGGGCTTGCTAACAATATCCTCCATGGCTGTGTCTCCTGTTGGAGCCCAGTTTTCTGTGGTTCTGGGGGAAATTCAGGGAACTCTCTTGAAGCTCCAAGGTTAGAAGAGACAAGAAAATAGGGTAAACTAGTGACTTCTTCTCTTTCAATAAGCTGTGGGATTTTCTAGTTGCAAGAGCCAAGTATGCCTGTAGTATTGAGTCAGTATGCATACAGTTCCTTGAAGGAAAATAATGAAATAAACTATACAGTAAACTTTTTCTCCTACTGAACCCACTAAACATGCTCAGTGAGGGCAGTGTTTCCTGTGACACAGGATGGAAACTCTGACAAATCTCATGAATTTTCTGCTAACTTATATGTAACAGGAAGACCTATGTTTAAAATTCTCAATAATTTCAGTTCAGTAACTGAAAATGTTCAGTGTCAGAAAATCCTCAATATTTCTAAGCTGATTTAAAGTTAAAATCTTTCCCTTTCCTGAGTAGCTGTCCTGCTAATTGTTACTATGTGCATTTGTGTGTGTGTTGTGTGTGTGTATGTGAAAGAGAAACTGAAGGAGACTGAGAGATTCTTTCTCTGCCAAGTATTTCTTTTCCCCTGGTTTGTTAAACATAATCTTTAACAACGATCAGTGATTACCCAGGGATACCACCGTAGTCCATGGGAAAAACATGCTGATGAATAAACAAGCTAAAAAAGGGAGTGATGGCTGTGGGCTTTAATCTGGCCCAGTGGTTGTCCTGGAGTGAGATTATGGGTGACAATGTTACACTCTAGACTGCAGATGGGGGAGGCAAAGCTGAGTCCACTGTACCCCTTAACTGGGGGTATATAACCAGCTCTCTAAATGGTCCCACAAAATCCCCTTGAACCTTTTTCCCTTGGGGGAGAGAGGTGCAAACACATAGCACACTGGCAGTTTTCTCCAAAAAAATTCTCTTCTAAAATTTTCTCTCCCCATAGTTGCCACTTCCATGACTCTCTATGCTTTTGACATGAGTTTTAGAATCATTTAATCAGTTGTCAGCGTTCTAATTTCACCTTGGTTACAAATGTATAAAATGGTCTGCTGCCTGTTGGTATGCATTTTTTGTTTCTCTGTCTAGCATTTCTGGACATGAAGACGTGGTTCCTCTACTCTGGTTGATTCTGTCTTTTCCAACACTGTACCCAGAAAGGCTAAAAATGCTGTGGGAAGTGCAGGTGTTGCAAAAAGATGCCAACTTCATTTCCAGCAGGTGAGTTGATATGGCACAGAGATTAAATCTTTCAAGCCAAAACCTTTCAAATCTCAGCAGCTGAGGGCCCACAGGATAATGTCTAACACCTAACTCCAGCTGGGGCTGGAACAGGTGGAGGAAGGAGAGGCCCAAACGGTGACTATCCAACGGTCAGTGCCAGTGTCCCCAAACTACACAGAAGAGACACGTCTGGAGACTGGATTTGTACATATGGGTCATAGTTAGAGAAACTGGTCAATCAGGCTGTCAAAACTATCGAAAGGACTTAAGCAAATGAGAGTGTAGGATAAAGAATCAAAGCATCAGATATAGTGCTGGAGACAGATCAGAACATGGAGGTACCGTACATTGGATCTAGAATGAATCCTGGCTCCTAGAAAGTAAATCCTCATTTCAGCCACTGCATTCTTTTAAATGTAGCTCGGCAAGTGCCTGGAAGCATGGCCACGGGCCCTCCAAAAAGTACATTTCTTCTGGGAAGTACTGGGCCTTAGAGGTTTAGGACCCTGGCCACTGTCATCTTGAGGAACAGAGCCAGTCAGTAATATTGTGTTGTATGAACTCAAACGTCTGGAAGGATAAAATACAAATGGAAAATAATACTAATTAGATTAAGTATTGTCATTTATTAGACATGTAAACTAAAAGAATCTATGATGTCTGAAAAACAACTATATTTTAGTCAAGTATTCATTTATAATGTAATTACTCCTACTTATAAGAGAATTTAGTGGTGTTATAATATTCAAAGAATCAAAATTGAATTACAAATACAAAAGTTATTGCCTTCTTGCCCAAATTGACTATAACATATTTTTAATAATTTTCAGGGCACCTTAATTTGAATTTCCAATGAACTTTGCAATACTTCTTTTCTTTTGATTCAATTTTTCTAAAAATTACGCATTATATAGTTGTCTTGAATTGTCCTTTTAATAAGGCTTTTTGCCAGTTTACTAGTTCCACACAGCACAATATCCCACTAACTCTAACATCTATGCAGAAATGAGTAAGAGAGGCCACACTGACGGAATTCACCCATCCGTGCCTGGCTCCTGCAGGCAGAGCAGTGGCTGGGGGAGGGGGTGGTTAATGGCTGGGTTTGGAGGCAGGTGGCCACATCTGGCTAGCGGAAAGCCTCGATTTCTCATCTGTAGGACGGGGATGATGATAGAACTCCTCACCGTGGCGTCATGAGAGGATACATAGAAGTGAGAGGATACGTAGAAGTTCTCCAAGCCCCGCAACACAGGACACTGACGTGGGATTGTCTAGTTTATCTCCACCCACCTTCATGCCTTTAATTTCTGCCTCTCTGCCACATCTGGAGCATCATTTCCAACTCTTTCTGTGTTAATCCGGCTCTCTCCTTCAAGGTCTCACTCACATCCGCTTTCCTCCATAAACCCTTCTAAACCCACTGCAGGCTATTATCATTCCTAACATTGATTCATAAAATGGTACTTTCTCCCCATCGTGTGGTGCTAAAGGTTGTCAGACACCTTGGCACTGCTGTATGTCTCATGGGCCCATTTAGACCGAAATTGTTTTGACATTAAGAAAGGTGGCCAAGCAGTGTTCTATTGAGAAGGTATTCAATAAAAGTCTTTTTAATGGTTAATAAGAAAACTATGTATCCATGTATATAAAATTCCAGAACTTACCCTTTGTGTCCCCACCCACACATTTCCTTCTGATCATCTAATTGTATTTTGATTACTTGAGGAGCTTCATTTGAATAGCTTAACATAGGAGAGGATTAGCCCAAATAGAGACCTTTTGTAATTTTCCTTAACTAAGGAAGTATATATCTTGGGCCACCCTTTTTTGGATGAAAAACTTATGGTTTTTAAGCAGGTCTGGAAAATGAAATTCTCCAGATTAAATTACTTTTACCCTTTGTTCTTACCCAAATTAAGAAGCAGTTATCAATGTTAAACTTGGTTTGAGGTATTTGACTTAATATTTTTTCAACATAAAAAAGCTGTCATAACTTGCCAGATTTTGTACATTTGGCTTAGTATAGTTGGGAAATCTGTGTAGGCTTTTCCCATGTTTAATTCAATAATTAAAATACTAAAAATGTTGTGTAAACTGCCAATTGAAAAGTGAAAACTAGATAATGAGAAACTTGTTTATATAACAAAATTTCTAATTGCAGTCTATTTCTATTTCACAGTTTCTATATTAAACCAAATGGGAATGATTATACAGAATAAAATATCAAGGTAGCTGCCAGGACCGGATGCCCATTTGCAGACTTTAAGTCTAGAAATGACCACTTAGAAAAGGCACATTCTAAATGAGATACGTGGCCCTTGATTCTGTGTCTCTTTTTGTGTGGTTCTGTGTGTTTATAAAGCCTTTCCTTTCTAGAAGATCTGCCAGCATTCTTCCCAGGCTCATAAACTTCCATCAGTATTTTGTCTTCACCACTAAGGGGAAAGCCCTAGAGTCCTGGTGCCCACAAATTTCTCATGTTCAAGTTCGGAATGTGGCTACAGTTGGTCCAGAATTGTAACCTGTGGCCTTGGGACCACATGTGGCCTTCTGGATCCTTGAGTGTGGCTTTGTAACTGAATCTAAATTTTATAGAACAAATCCTTTTAATAAGGATTTTAATAAAGGAATTTGTTCTGTGAAGTTTGGATTCAGTCTAGGGGTCTCATTTGGGGATCTGAGGGCCACGTGTGGTCTTGAGGCTGCAGGTTCCGCATCCCTGGTCCAGATATACATCTCATGAGAAGCACTGTGACACTTTCATATTCCCAGCTTCTTTGCTTTTTTCTTAGTCTTGTGGCATGCTGATAATTATGGACTATGTGTGACTCATAATAAATTATCAGGTATACATTTTTAGCTCACATATATATTTTGTTATTCCAACATCAGAACTTGTAAACATAATTACTGAGAAATCATATCTTTAAAGTCTTATTTAGGATTCATGGCAAATTCAAAAGGGGTTAGTGATGTTATATTTTTTTCTGTTTTAGAAAGCAGAACTGAGAGGCATACATGTTCACTTCCATTTTAATGTATAGAAATTTGCATGTATGGAAATCATCTCTGCCATCTCTGTGGCATGAAAAATATCCTGTCAAAAGTGATGAAAAATAATCACCTGCATGCCAGGAGCCAATTTAAATCACTTTCCAACTCTTAATTTAATTTATTACTATATCCCTAGGCGCCCCCCCCCAAATTACATTTCTGCTATGATATAAATACTTCTACTTAGAGGATAAATAATATTACAAAGATCTATTCAAAATTAAGAAATAAACTCTTGAGTTTTCTACAGATATTGGCTATAAAACTTTATGTGGTTGCATGTTTTGGAATGCAAATTTTAATCATGTTTTAAAAAGTACATCTTTGATTTCGAAGTAGAAATGTTGGCCCTACCAGTCTTTCCAGCAGTAAACTATAACAAATTATTCTAATTTTTGGTTTTCCTTCACTCAGGGAACAAGCTTCTCTGATGCAGCAGGCGCAGCAGGGCACTGCCCACTCAGACCTTCCCACACTCCACCATTGGAACCCTCTGAGCTCCTCCCCACACTCTAGCGATCCCAGCTGCTCTTGCAGTGGCTACCTCTGTAAAAACCCACTGATAGCTTAGTGTTTCCTTCTTGCCTTTTAGTCTGTGAATACCTAATGATCAATTCTTTTCACCCTCAGTACACCCGGTGTGGCTCTGCCTTCTGGTAGATGCTGATTGACACACACACCCTCTCTTGCTCCTCCATTTGTGTCACCAGGTTGGAGGGACACTGGACAGTGAGGGAAGTCTCTAAGCCTGTTGCGCTCTGTGGGCAGGGGGCAGACAAGAGATGCCAGAATCTTTCACCAGAGGCTGAAATTTTTTAGACCTAGAGGGTCAATAGTAGAATTACATGTGAGGAAATGTGCTAATGGGTAAAGAGAATTATGAGCAAGAATGTCATCAAAGCCAGAGGCTAGAATCAAATGGTTGCTGGAATGGATCTCAGAAACTCCGTGCTTCTGTGTGTGAAAAGTTGCAACACCTTGGAAGTAAGATAAATATTCTTTTATGTTAGGAAACATTTGGGGTATGATGTCTCGAATAGTTAGTAGGGAGAGGAATAGGGAAAAGCACAGGTGGCTAGAACACCGCCCATAAGAGAGGTAAAGGGCAGAAAGTCCAGTGGGAACCTCAAAGGCTGATTGCCATCTTGGGGAAACTTGGACAGGGTGGTGGCCACACCATGTGCAGTTATTTATTTGCAGTGAAGATGTGTGTTCTTATCAACGTGAACGTAAGTTGTGTCTTTTGCTGGTGGAGTTTTTCCACCAGTTACCATTGCCTTTGGGATAACCTCAGTAACTATATACTGAAATATAAACTTATATGGGAACATTTTGATATAGGGCTTCCTTGAGTAAGAGTCTACAGATTGGAGGTCCAGTGTCTTTCCTCACCAGATCACACCTATATTGTATATCTGTGACTTCCGGGCTTAAAATTTGCCAGATTAACCTAGAACCGAAAGATATATGTACAACAATTTGAGTGTAGAATCTTGTTAAGTTTTATGAATTCCTCTTCAAATATTTAAAGTTGTTTATTCTCCAAATAATTGGGCACTTAGTTTAATAAAGTTTATGTTTACAAAATATTAAGTTTAGTTTTCATAGTAACAACTCAATCTTTTTGCACTCCATCCATCTGTTTATTTAGTCAAATTATGTACCCATAACAAGTACAACTGGCATATCAGTGTTTGAGACTACAAGGGAATGAACTCTTGGTGAGGTCACATTTCTACAGGTGGAAATGGAATTCCCCAGCTGACTGGAGACCAGCCTGGTGAGCGCATGTGCCGGGATGTCACCCACACTAGTAGGATATTTTACAGAGGGAATGAAAGACATCGAGTGAAGGGAGTTCAGTTTAAAGCTTCTACTAGAGTAGCCACTTCTTTGGCACAATTTAGCAATTCAGAAAATAATATTGTATGTATAAACATTTGAACATTTAGACTGTTTAGACAATAAGACTATTGAGGGAAGTGAAATTATATGAATTGTTTTTTTCAGCCTTTAACAAGCATGTTTCTTTCTAAAGTAAATCATAAAATTATTTTCTTTCTCTGTGGCAGAAGATAGGAGTGGTGTTTTAATTCAATTAACTTTAAGTACATTGGATGAATACATAATGCCCTGTAGATGCATACAATTACAGTAGGTGTAAGCATCTTACGGCATAATTTTTGGAGCACCTACTTTAGAAAAGTGAAAAGAGGGATAGGAACTTATTAAGATTATTTATGATTCACTAAAGTCATATAGAAAAAAGGAAAAAGTGTATGTTACCTAAAACAGAATTTCTAAATGTAGAATCACATCCTAGATATGTGAATATCATTAGCAATTCCAGGTTAAAATTCTTCTTCACTGTCAGAATCCTAAATCATATGCGGATGATATATACATATAAAATGCAACCAAATTAAATATAATATTCAAACTCTATTATTACCTAATTCTTTTTCAGGATATTCTCCAGTAATTGAGGTGCTTTTTTCTCTTCTTAAAATCTTCACTTTTTTTTTTTTTTTTGCCTATTTTTGAATATATTGCTTGTATTTCTTAACACTGTGGTCCCACTAGGGTATACTCTCTTTCCGTTCTTTCTCAGAGGGTAGCCTTAGGCAATATTATGAAGCAGGCGAAGTTTGTCAGCATTGTTAGAAACTAGTGAAGCTGTTTTATTTTCTTCAGCATTCTCAATGAGTGTGTTGAACTAATGTCTATTTATTGTTTCCATTTGAAAGACTGTAGATTATTTAGGCACATCCCATAATATGCTTTCTGTGTATCATTAAAGCCATTTTGCAGCAATTACAAAGACCTAATTTTTTTTCCTTCTTTCAATGCCTTGTGAGTATTTCAGGTTCACAGAGGTACTGGGAATTTGGTGAACGTATATTGAACTCAGTGATGAAACAGCACTGAGTCATTTGTGGGATTTTTGCCTCTGAACTTTGCGCCCCTGTTTGGTTTGGTTTTGTCCAGCTCCACATTTATGTGTTCAGCCCATTCTGTAGAGGCATTCTCACAGATAGTCGAAATGCAAAATGAAATACACACACGTATAAACTTGAGGATGTTTAAGAAGGAGGATGTTCCAACCGAGGGTGGCAGGGGGCACAACACAACTCAGCACCCAGCACTTCCAAACCAGCCATGGAACGAGAAAGATGTTTAAGCAGAATATTTCAATTCATAGTGTAGATCCTAGGAAATAGTGCTGTGGGAACAGAAAGTAGGGATGATTACCAGTATTCTTGTATTCCATTTTGGATGGCTTCCATGTGCAGGGGTAAAGGAGTAGGGATTGGACAAAAATAAAGGATGTGAGTGTGTGTTTTGGAGATGAGTGGTCTTTAGGATGAACATAAAGACCCCATTGTATAAAAGGAAGACAAAGTCTTGTAGTTAGGCAGTGTTATGGTGCGTGGGGTGAGTTATTGCCTAAAAGTTTTCAAATCGTTCTGGAAGGTGGAGGATGATGAAAATATTACCTCCTTTGCTGAACTCCCATGGTAATAGGGTCATCCACTCCAAATCGGGTCATGTATGGAAAATCAATTGAAAAATGCAAAATGCAATATTATTGTCACATTCATGTTTAACATTGATATTTTAGCTTCAGAAAATGCTATAGATCAAGTTTATAAGTAAACAGTGGAATGTTTAAGAGCACAATCTACCAAAGAGAAATAATATTTGAAAATTTATAAAATTATATGGTGTGCATTCTGGTTCTTACAGTTTATATAAAATAATAGCAATAGTAATTGGCTTGTTTTAATTTTTTTTATTTAAAGAAATATCTAGGATTTTTTTAATACAAATTTATTTTCTTCACATTTTTGATCAAAGAGGGTTCTCAGGATGTGATATTAAGAACTACTTTTTGAAACACATCCGTAAGTCATCCTAGGTATGAAAAAAGACTCATGTATCAAGTTGACAGGGTCGATGGTGTTATCCACTCAAAATCCTACATTCGGAAGGAAAGGGTTCTAGAGGAGACTTTGTTTAGATAGGAAAGCTTCCCTCATACATGATTATAAAATTGAAGATTTTAGTACATTGAAGACTAAACATATTTCAATAGTATGAATACCACAAGTGTGCATAGTGGTATTATAATTCAGTGATACATTATTATTTTTGAATAGTTAAGAAGGGGGTATATTTTATTTTTCACAGAAAATAATATTAGAATTATTTAAAATAAAATCATAGCATATATTATTTATATGGATAAATATGGGAGGGGATTTCAACAGATCTATTGACAAAATGCTGGAATGATAAATGGTAATAATTTACTCAGTTTGGAATTTTGTATTGCTCTGTAATTTTTCTAAATGACAAAGCTGATTCTGGCACAATGTAGAAATTTTGGAGCACGAAATAAAAATAATGAAGGAATTAAAACCACCTTCAATATCCCCAGGCAGAAAACAATAACTGCTAACTCTTTGGTGCCTACACATCTACTCTTTGTACAAATATATACATATTAAATATACATTATTTCGTGTAAAAATAGAATCACTATTTGGTAACTTGTTTTTTCACATAATTCATGGTACTGACATCTAATTTTAATTTAAAAATATTTTAAAACTCTTCTGAAAAGACATTGTCAAAATATTAATAAATAGGGATTCAAAGCAAGGAGTGAATCTTTGAGATTTATTCTCCATTAAAATCAGTTTGAGCCAATTTTGAGATATATAATTGGCTAAAGTTATTTGCATTATCTATGATTTCTGATCAAATATCTTTTGGAATCAGGTATATTTACTGATATATAGTAATAGTACAGATCTGTGGATTAATATGATATTTTGATGCATACATATGATGTGTAATCGAGTAATTAGCATATCCATCACCTCAAACATTTATCATTTGTTTGTGTTGGGAACATTCCAAATCTTCTCTTCTAGCTATTTTGAAATATACAATAAATTATTGTTAACTATAGTCACCCTATTGTGTAATCAAACACTAAAATGTATTCTTTCTATCTAATTGTATGTTTGTACGCATTAACAAATCCCTCTTCATCCCCACCCCTCCCACCCTTCCCAACCTCTGGCAATCACCATTCTACTCTCCACCTCTGTGAGATCCAATGTTTTAGTTCCCCCATGAGTGAGAACATGTGACATTTGCCATTCTGTGCGTAGCTCATGAGATTACATATATGTTTATCAGAGCAACTTTGGACAAAATATTGTGACTTATAACAGTTATTATCATTATGTATATAGATTTAATATGTTTAGAGTTGTATTTTTATAGAGTAATTATAAATTGAAATCTGGTCTTAGAGTTGGCCCAATAGAGGTATGATTTATCAATATATTTAAAGCAAAGTCTGAGATTTAGTGGCTTTTCCCTCTTTAACCTCATAACAAATTTGTAATTTAGTTATGAGCAAGAACTTATTTTCTCTTGTAGTTCAACTGAAAGTAATAGTGAACCATTAGAAAATTATTAAAGTGCTATCATTAATTAGATTTATTTACACTTAGGTTTATAGGTAAATAAAAATCTAAACAATTGTTATCCAAACAATTAAAACTTGGAGAAATAATTTGGTTGCTATTTGTAATAATGCTTAATCTTTAACAAAATCTTAAATTCCCCAAGAATCAACCTATAAACTAATGGATTAATTATTAGAGATTTCAGTAAGTTAAGATGGAAATATTTTGAATTGACCTTGACATATAGTAGAGCATTAGGTTACCACTAATTATTTTAAATGATACTATGTTTATTAAATATATAAATTATATACCTTCCATGTCATATACATGTAAGACACACACACAAACATACACACACCCCCCAGATATAGTAAGAAGAGATTATTAGAAAAATATACCAACTTATAAAAAGAAATACAAGAAAAGCACATAGATTTGAGCTAAAATTAAAATTAACAGTATGATTATAAATAATCGTACACTAAATGTGAATAAATAGCTATTTTTTTCTTATGAAATCTCCTTATTTGGGTATATTTAAAATATTTTTTTCTTTAGAAACTATTCTCATCTTTATAACATTTTAAATTTAAAAAAAATTAGTGAAAAAATGGACTGGATACCACTAAAGCTCCCTTTGGTAGGCTGAGGTTCAAAAATATTTAGTCATGTATACAAAGAAAACCAGTTATCAACTAAAGATTTTGATTCCTACTATCTAAATTCCCTCTCTGGAAATGAATATAAAATTATAAATATACTCTTTCAGTGGAATACTTACATATTCAGTGTCCTTTTTGTAAGCAATAGCAATTATATAATTAATGAATAAGGGTTCTGCTTGGCGCTCTCAATGTTATTAGGGCACCTGTGATATTTCATCACATTAAATTAGCTAACAGTGTTATATGAGAAGTGTTACTCACATTTTGAATTCAACAGCAAGTTTTTGCAAAAAATTTTGATACCATATTCTATAGATTAGGGTCAGGATTTTAATAAATATTTAAAAGTTATCCTTCATAAAAGAGTATAGGATGCAGTTAGCATTTGCTAATAACGTTTGGTACCACTGACAAGAAAGATTTATATATAATCTTTGTCTACCACATAATACTATACATATATAACCAAATCTGCACTAGAATGTGTTTATAGCAGGATAATTCACAATTGCAAAGATGTGGAAACAACACATGTGCCCATCAATTCATGAGTGGATTAATAAAATGTGGCACATGTATACCATGGAGTACTATTCAGCTATAAAAAACAATGGTGATATAGCACCTCTTGTATTTTCCTGGATAGAGTGGGAACCCATTCTACTAAGTGAAGTATCACAAGAATGGAAACAAGCACCACATGTACTCACCAGCAAATTGGTTTCACTGATCAACACCTAAGTGGACGTATAGGAATAACATTTATTGGGTGTTGGGCAGATGGGAGGGGACGGGTATATACATACATAATGAGTGAGATGTGCACCGTCTAGGGGATGGACATGCTTGAAGCTCTGACTCGAGGGGGGGAGGGCAATACACGTAACCTTAACATTTGCACCCCCTTAATATGCTGAAATAAAAAAAATATTTTTTAGGAGTCTATACATTATACACACATATTCAGTTAATGTTGTAGGGATCATTCTATACATGGAATTTTGTGTATGCCCTCTAAGTCTCAGGGTATTAAATGCAATGCACTCAAATTTCTGTGTCTTGAAAGGAACAATATCTGTGTATTACACTCCCCACTTTGCTGTTTGGGGAGAGAGATTTTCCTTATTTGTACTTTGATAAATGTGGCTATTTTCTAGGCTGCACTGGTCACAGAGACTGCAAAGCCATGCATCATTGCCTGCTAAGTGCTAAGTAGAGAAGGATATACAGAAAGCAGCATACATAAAATGTGGTTTGCTCTGCGGCATCTTTTGTAGCATGCACAGGCTTGGATACAGTTTTTAGAGAGTTATAAAAATAATACAAAGCAAGACAGAAGCAGAGAGAAAAACATACTGAAGAACAGAGAGAAAGATAGTAGACTGCCCCTCCTCAAGAAAGAAAAAGAAAAAAAAATCGAGAAAGGTTTTCTAAGAGCCAGTTTCAAGAAGACATTGAGTTATGAAGATATTTCTATGGTACTCATTAATCCTACTTGTGTATATTTCCCTTCACCCCTTCCAGGATTGTGTTCTGTAGTCCCTTCTTAGTTGGGTGGCACCATGTGATTAGTTTTGGTAAATTAGATGTGAGAGAACGGGTTATGTGTCATTTTTTTTTTTTTTTTTTTTTTTTTGAGTCAGAGTCTCACTCTGTTGCCTGGACTAGAGTGCCATGGCATTAACTTAGCTCACAGCAACCTCAAACTGGGCTCAAGCGATCCTCCTGCCTCAGCCTCCCAAGTAGCTGGGACTACAGGCATTTGCCACCATGCTCAGCTAATTTTTTTTTTTTTTTTTGTATATATATTTTTAGTTGGTCAATTAATTTCTTTCTTTTTTTTTAGTAGAGACAGGGTCTCGCTCTTGCTCAGGCTGGTTTCGAACTCCTGACCTTGAGTGATCCTCCTGCCTCGGCCTCCCAGAGTGGTGAGATTACAGGTGTGACCCACTGCGCCTGGCCTGATTTTTAAGGCCTGTCTCTCACTGTTGCTGTGAGGCCTTGGGCACACTTTCCTTTTCCTCTGGCACGCTGACTGCCAGTGCTCAAGCCAGAGCTCCACAGAGACCCCTGGCCTACCCACGGTGGGCAGGCCACCTTGGATTGTTTTCATCCACGGACATTTGGGGGTTGCTTTTTACCACAGTGTAATTCAGCCTGCGTTTACTCCTAAGAATGATTTAGCATTTACAAATTCTTATGTAAAATATCCTGAAATAGTTACTGAAGAAATGGGTACTCTGCCATGTTTGATCAGGGAAAAGATAGCAGAGAGGTGTTTCACAGGCCGAGGCAATGCCACATGCAAAGTGGGCCAAGAGCAGGGGAGGTAGAATAAAACCACAGCTACGGAATGGAACAGCTCCGGCCTGGGGACAGTGCCTGCTTAGAGCTCGTGTCCTTTCATGATTAGCAACAGCAACTTCTTTGTTTCTCAAGGGTCCTAGTTTGGATGGTAAATTTTGTCCTAGTTCTACATTAAACTACGTGTTGACTTCTTTATTCCTACCTTTTCCTACTAAGCAGGATTTGTCATTTATTTACTATTACTAACCTGATTAATATGTTTTTGTGTATTTTCATATTAATATTTTACTTCTCACATTTTATTATGCTATATTTACTGATTGTCCCTTGGTGTTTTCATTAATGTGCTGTTTATTTTCCCCTGAATTATCATACACCAGTAATTCTTTACTTTCTTCCTTTGTACCATCTTGTAATAAGCACAGTGAAATTGTTATTTCATGAAAGTGTTTTTACTGTCTAGCCAGTAATCAATATAACAACAAACCACATACCAATACAGAATTATCTTCCATCCAACAAAGAAAATGACTCCCGATGTTACTAATTTAACCTTTTTCAAAGTATTTTCTAGAGCTCCACATCTGACTACAGCTCATTCTTTCTCATCTTGCCTTCTCTCTTTCTCTCTGTCTCTTTAAACCAAGTAATTGCATCTATCCATTTGAAAAATTTAGATATCATTACCAAGTGTTATCTGGAATTATAATTCTGGAAAATTGGGATGGGAGCAATTTGGAGAGAATATTTCCAAGACAGCTCAATACTCTAGTTCCTTTGCAGCAAAATTAGAGATATATATTGCCATGAGTAAGTCTTGAAAAAGGTGTTATGAGATCATAAATGTATTCAGATTAACTTTCTTAGCTCCAATTTCTTCTTCAGTTTTTCTCATATGTACTGTCCTCCTTAACCCCTTGCCTTTATTTCTAAGTGTATACAATAATATATAGAAATAAATATTTCATAATCCATACTATACCCATTTAAAAAAATTATCAAATATTTACAGTAATATCTATGGGAAACTTTTGGGTTCTTAAAAATCATTATCAAAATCCTCTATTGTCTAAATTGTATATTTTCAGCATGGCTTAAATTATCAGCAGATTTTTTCCAATGCATAGTAAGAAAGCAAACATTCCATTTAAAAATATTATACATATTCACAAAGATCTATAAAGTCTGACTCTTATATGGTGGTTCTCAAACCTTGGTATGCACTAAAAATTGCTTGAGAAGTTTTAAAGAATAATAATGCGTGGGTATACCCTTAGAGATTTGGATTTAATTGTTTGCAGCCTAACATTGGTATAATTTTGAAAGTTCCCCTGGTGATTCTAATGAACAATCGGTATGAAGAATTATAATCTTAGTGGATTCCAAACTTTGGTGTGCATGTTTTGTGTTGAACTGCGTCCCCTGGAAAGATATGTTGAATCCCTAATGCACAGTACCTGTGAATGTGGACTTATTTGGAAGTAGGGTCTTTGCAGATGTAATCAAATTAAGATAAAGTTATACTGGAGTAGGGTGGGCCCTAATCCAATAACTAATGTCCTTTTAAGGAGAGGGAAATTTGGGCACAGAGTCACAGAAGACACGAAAGGGAGAAGGCCACGTGAAGACCTGGTGGGACTGGAATGTTGCATCTACAAGCAGAGGAACACCAAGAACTGCCAGGCACCACCGGAAACTGGCAGAGAAGAGGAAGGAACTTTCCCTAGAACCTTGGGAGGGGGCTCCCTGGGTTTCAGAGCTACAGCCTCCGGTATATGAGACAAAACATTTCACTTGTAAGCCACCCAGTTTGACGTACAGTTATGGCAGCCCTAAGAAACCAGTATAGTACATTACAATCATTTGTTGACTTTATTAAAGATAAAAAGGTTCAGTCCCTATTACATATAAACTTAATCTAATCACTGGGCATGGATCACGGGCTGCTAAATTTTTACGCTGCTCTCTTGGCCCTTACGGTACCTAGACCAGAGCATTGGCGTTGCTAGAAAAGCCGACTCCCAGGTCCCTCACCTGATCCAAATCCAGCATGTAGTTTGAACACAATTACTAGACGATTCCTTTGCACACTGCATGTGAGAAACCCTGCCTCCCAGGGATAAATGAGGTGCCCTGAAGTGGGGGCTTGGCTGCTAGAAGCAAGAAAATAATTTTTAAGATGAGTAAGAACTTCAGTCTTCCAGCAAATAGAGTTAGTTTTTATGAAGACAAGTTTTTCTTAAGCATAAAAGAGGAGCATTCAGTGTTTCTTTGAAAACCTAGTTGAAAACTGAATTCAACACAAAATATGAATTCATTTTCTCTTCAAAAGAAAAAAAAATCTGGCTTTCAGGCCTATAAATAGTTAATGTCTCCACTTCATTTTGAGTGCTAGGACTTTTTTGTTCTTTTTCATTTTTAGCTTACAGTCAATGGCCTTTCATAATGATTGGAAGGAAACAGAACAACAAAAACCAATTTCATGACTTATTTTTCCCAACAATACTGGACAATGTGCTTTAGAAGAAAAAAGTATTTGAATTTGGGTTTCACCGTTGTTGAGCCTTAGTTTTTATGTTAACTGTTTTCTCTCTTTTCTTCCTGTCCTTTTCACTGTGTAAATGACCTACTTTGAAGTTTCAAATACAAAGAAGTTAAATAGGCTTTTATTTGGCTCTTGATTCTGTCTTTTTCTGGCAAATTTGGAAAAGGTCCTGACTTTGAGTATAACATGGCTGATTGTAGGGAAGAAAAGAAAGACCTTCTCCTGACTCGTCTCCTTGTACTGGTACACTCACGAGAACGTTTCCAGCGCTAAGGGAAAGCAACTAACTTGCCAATATCTGCACTCTATGAATAGAAGCATTTGAGTAAAAAAATAAAAAATAAAGCATATTTATCCACTCTTAAAGACATAGGATAAAAAAATCTGCAGGAGCACATTATGTGCGTGCGTGTGTGTGTGTGTGTGTGTGTGTGTGTGTGTGTGTGTGTGTCTAGTCACCTGGGTTTCATTCTCTTTTGGATGCTTTGGTGTCAGCGTGGGACCATTGTTAATAGGATTTGAAGGCAACAGTTGCTTTCTAACAAAAAGAACATAGTATGCTGCTGCTGCAATAAAATATTTTTATAGAATTATTTATGACTCAGTATTTGTAGGACATTGTAGTCTTTTCCAGATAAAATTACAATTGTGGTTCCTGTAACGTAAAATACATAGCTTGATGAATACCTCTATTGTCTGTTCCAGCAAACATGGATGGAATGTCACCTTTTCGCCTTGTGCCACTAGGAAATTAACACTTCTACTATCACCTCGGTGTTATCTGTGATGGTACCACTTTCTCTCGTGAGCACTATGAGTAACTGAAGAGCAGGTAGGAGTGAGTATCATGGTTAAGAAGTGGGCTGACAGCTCTCCTCGATGAGGGAAAACGTGTTAGGGGTTATTTAGAATGAGCATGACACGACAGGGGGTTGATATAAGCTACAATACTCAAGTGGCTGTGCTAGAGGAATTTAGGATGTAAACATAAGCTTCAATGCTCGTGTGACTTAAGCTGTAGGAAGATGCATAAGGCATGCCGGAGTTAGGTTAATCTGACAGAACAGAGATTTCTGGTGAAGGATTCCGGGAATCTGTTCCCTGTGGGGAGAGTGACAGTCTTGGGCATGAGCTGCTACTGAGACTGCAGTTTCCTTCCCCTGGACACACCACCCCAGGGACACCATCGATGGCAGGTGGTACAATCTCTTCTTCACAATCTGAAGCTTGCAAATGAATAGTTTTGCCGTGTATTTTAAAAGTGAGGAATAGAAACTATGGTTTGCAGAGTGGCATGTTTTGACCTGTGACATTGGAAATTGCTACCCATAAAACTGTACATGCATGGCCTCCTCAGACCCTTACCTGTGAATCCACTAAACACACCCCCCTGCAAGGTCGGGGGTCACCAGTCCACCTCTAACACCAATGGTGACCTTGCCCTTAGACTCTGCTGGGCTCCCACATGGCTCCCAAGCCTTGTTCAGCAAGTCAGGCCGTCCGTCCAGGTATAATACCCCTGCAGGCTTATCCGTGAGCAGACACAGATGAACATTATTCAAGCCACCCAAGATGACTCATGTGGGTGATACTGCTTCTTGTCCTGCCTTAGCTTGGCTTTTGTCTTTTTTCCTTAGGATTTATTAAGATGCACAAACACAGAATGAACCCAATGTCCTGACAGCATCCAACCCACAGAAAATTCCCCACTTCCTTGAACCTCTCCCCAAATTACCTAACACAAGACCAAATCCTACATGTCTCTCTCACTGAGATGTCCCACAATTCACATGGTCTGCGTTCTTTCTCCCTGCAACCCGATAACACAAACTTGTTCAACCTCGGGTGTTTCTGGGTGTCTTGATGATGAGGAGCATTGACACTCTTTCCCCAGCATCACAAGGCTTGTTTCTTCCTTTCTCTGACTAAAAAGCCCATTTTTGAATCCCAGCTGGTTTATTCCAGCTCTTGCCAGCCACTTGCCCCCTAGCCAGGTGATCATTATCCTGCCATCTTTTAACAAATATTTTGGAGTATGTGTACTAGAGAATCGGCTCCAATTTACCTACACGGGGATCCCCCACTTCCCCTGATGGGACATTGTGGGGCCAGATATTTTCAGACAGCCCTAAAACTCTATGCATGGACACCTCGTTGTATCCTTCGTCGCAGTCCCTGGAGCTGGATGGGTTCTCTTAGTCTGCACCGACACAGTGTCACTGAGCAAATGACAGATCTTGTACCACAGCCTGCCTGATATGTGACAGTTAGTTACCTGGAAATATTCAGGCCTATGTTTGTGGGGCTCGCTGTGTTCGGAAGGGGTTTGAACTAGTAGGTAGTGACCACTCTTCCGAAGTTGAGGCAGAGTAATGTTTTCTTGTTTCTTTATAATTAGCTATGGGTTGCTTTTGCTGAAAGGCTAACTCACAGTGAATTCTGGATCATACACACCAAACATTAATTTATTCCTTTCCTGACATTGACCTCTTTTCAATTTATTCAAATCTATGTACTGCATGAGTGTTTTGACTGTCTGAATAATTCTAAAGTAAAAATGTCAAAATCTTGACCTCTGTGGAGAATTTGTCCTTCCTGTACATTAATCTCTTTTTAAATTAGCTCTAATTGTTTTACACATAGATGTTTATTTCTTTCAGTGACCAGTCACCAAAGTCTGGAATTTTCAGATTGGAAATTCATAGTTGACATTGGCTTTATTAGTTTTGCTCCAGTTTTCATAAGAGTATTAGGTTTGTTTAATTCATTTGGCAAAATTGAATGGATTAATGGAATCAGGTCAAATCTTCCCACCCCACGTGACTAGAAAAGTGTCTGACTCTGGTATGTTTTCTAAGGAGCCTGACTCAAAGCTTGCTCTTGAGTTAAAAGGTTTCTTCAAAGGCAGTGTCGCATACTATATGAGGTTACATTTCTAAGTGATGAAGACAACCAACACAGTTGGGGTGGGGAGTTCTTTTAGTGGAAGGCTAATCAGGTCTCTAATAACCGCATTCCCGCAGATGCTGGGGCAGCCTCCTGGCTTTCTGATCTCTGTGCAGCCAAACCCCTCTCCACCCGCTGGGGACTGGGCCCTAAGCAGCCTCTGGTCCCTCCAATAGATAGGGCTGCAGATCCTCACGCCTCCTTTTTCCTCCACCCCATTCATCCTGTGTGACCGTCTTCCTGGTAAACTTTTAACTTTATTTATCGTATTGATTCTGATGTTCATCATGCTGGCTACTTTGAGTGTTTCTAGACATAAAACGTAGTGCACAAGTCAGAGTTCTTCACAAATTCAAGTTTTTTTTCTTTCGTCTTTTTTTTTTTTTAATCTTGAGCAGGCTCAGGCTTCCCTGTTAATTGCTATGGGGCTGAATGAGGGGCTGCCTTTAAGTCAACCTGAGCTCCTTTGTTATCTAGAATGATTTTTTTTTTGGTTGACCTATAGAAATCGACCCCAGCAGCTATGTGCGTTGGGAGGTGGGGATGAGGGAGGGAGGTGTCAGACACTGAGTGTGGACGCGAACTGCACACGGAGACTTTCAGTGAAAGCAGAGGAGAGATTTGCAGAGGTCGTATTTTCCTGCTGGTCGGAGCCTCTCATCCGCATTGTGGTAAGTGGGTCAGCTCTAGCTCATTCTTCCTTTTAGGAGAGCAGGGGAAACCCATGCAAAATTAACTCTGCCTTCTCCTGAAGTGAATTTTATTTCCCTTATTTTAACTTGGACATGTATGTATTTCAGTAGTAAATGTTCTCCTTGGCTTTGTTTGTGTTTCTGTTTTCTGATGGTTTGATTCAGTTCAGTCTAATGCAATCTTTAAAATCTTAGCTCTAATTAAAACTAAAAATAATTCAAATTCTGAAAGTCTTCCTGAGTGAAGAGGAATATTGGCAAAGTTCTGAAAGACAGACAAAGAAGGTGATTTTCTCAGTTATAAGTGTTTTAGCAAAGTGTTATGTGTAACATAAGATTGGAGCTCATAGTGGAAAACAGTAATTTTTCTTATTCTAGAGTGCATATCCATACATTTTAAATGTTTCTATAGTGTATCTAATGCAACTTAAAACTGCACACTTCTTTACAATATGTGATGTGTTTTTCATATATCAAGTTTTCACAAAACGTAATGTATTCTTTGCAGGAATAGCATATCTAAATTGCCTGAATTTTTCGACCTTGAGAAAATTTTAAAAAAGTAATAGACACCATTTATGAATGCTTCACTTGTGTCAGACTCTTATGTTAGCTATTTATATGCATTATCTAACTCCATACTTACAACAAACTCATGAGTTAGACACTTTTGTTACTCCCTTAAACATATATTTGTAGCAAAGTGACATGGACATGTGGCTAAAATAAACCAAAAGTTCATCATGAAAATCTACACTCCCTTTGCATCACAGCTGTCCTAGCCTAGTTTTGCACCCCAGAAGCAAAACATTTAACTATTTCTGTGTTGAGAGTTTTGGGGGATTTACCTTCAGATTCCTAAATAGTAGACCAGTGCTGCAATTATTTTCTCTAGACCTTGCTTACTGGATCCTGCTGCCATGGGCAGACTGAGCTCCTCCCACCCCATACTCCATCTGCTGTTACCCCTTCCATTTAATATACATTTAATTTCTAGTTTCCCTCCATCAATCACCTTTGTAACTTAAACCTTAAACCTGTATTTGTGGTTCTGTCATCCCTAGGCAGTTCCTCAGCTCCCTGTTTTATAAAGTGCAGCTGTTAGTTCTCCTTCTTCTCCTGCTCTGTTATTCCTCCTCTGCTTCTAGTCCCTATCAGCCATGCCTTGCTTTTGGTCAGGTTGCAACATATGAAATCGCTGACGTGCTCTTGGTTTTGATCTACAAAAATGGCAGTTTCATATGGTCATGGTCAAAGTAAATAACATTAGGTTGCGTTTCATAACCGTTTTAAAGGTTTCCATATCTGTGGGATGGTCTCAAAATGGAAAAATCATACATATTAATATTATTTATATTCTTGTAATTACATAAATGTGCTTAGAAACAGAGATACAGAGTAAACAGGGTTACTTTTCCCTCTTTCTGAGCCCTTATTACAAACAAGAAGTCGCCTCAGGTAGACCCTCCTTTTGCACAGTCCAGCATCACCTTACCCAGGGACACAGCTACTCACCTCTGGAAATGATGCCCATTGGCACTGGGAAGGCGAGTTGCTGGCACCTTGGTGAGAGCTGCGTTAGTGAGAACGGTGGGCAGTGATCAATATCAGTGTTACTTTCATTTATTTATTCTGCAAATATTTGTTAGGCACCTGCCATGAACCAGGCATCATGCAATAGGGCAAAGTATTTATCACAGCAAGATCCTGGCCTTCAAGAGGTTGATGCTCTGGTGGTAGTACTTTGTGTGTGGCTGTCCACAAAAGAACACTGGGGTGAGAGAGAGAGAGAGAGAGAGAGAGAGAGAGAGAGAGAGAGAGAGAGAGAGAGAGGAGAGAGAGGAGAGAGAGGGGAGAGAGAGAAAAAAATATGTATTAAACTCATTCTAATACAGGAATAGTAAAATTCTCATTTGTGTTAAGTGCTCTGGAAAGATTTTATATTTCTATATTTTTATAAATTAAATTCCAAATTTATATAACAAACCAAAACTGGAATGCCTTCCCATGATAGAAAAATATTTTTAAAAGTTGTTATTCAATTGATAATTTGAGGCTTTTTGTGTCTTTGTTTTTCAATTGCTCCTGTCATATATGAGCTGAACGTGTCCTTTTTCTGTTGCTGGACCTGCTATTTCATAGGGGAAAAATGGTTTGAAAGGTGAAATAGGCAGGAATGAACAAGTACATGTTGATGTCTTATGTGATTTGAAGAGACAGATGTGCTCTCCATTCTCACTATTTTCACTCACTGGAACGTGAGACTACTTTGAGATCAAGTGCAGGAAATCAGGATATATGTACAGGTAAAGTATTGAATAAAATTACCCATGGTTTATTTACTTTCTGTGTGGGTATTTCTTTTTCATAAATCCCTTCGGAAAAGAAGGATTTAACACCTTAGGATGTTAAATTGTAACCCCATATAATACCGGCCATAGGTCACAGTCTGTGTATGTGTAACACAAATAGACACCACATAGAAGAGGGTTTGGCCCAGAGTCCATGTTCTGTACGTACCTTTGCAATCGGTGAGGAAGTAGAATTAACTCAACTCCACTCAATAGCACAACAAACCAAATGCCTTCTTTGAGGTTTCTGTGAATTCCTGGGGAGTTAAAATGTCTGTGGTTCCTTTTGGCTCTAAATTTCTCCTTCCACCAATTAGTAAAATTTTTTGATTGTCTCGCAAAAGTCTCATGCTTTCCCAATTTTGGTTTCCAAGTTCAGAGATGAAATGAGATCCTTTCTTTGTACCCTTGTCTGGGCATTGAAAGGAAAGTAAACAGAAAATCCACTGACAAAGTCCATTTGTGAGAATAGTAGACTTTATTCAGAGTTTGGAGAAATTTTCCTTTCTTTTATGTAGGTAATTTGGCCATTCCATTTGCGTAGTCACCCATTCATATTTAGACACACCCCCAGGACTTATTTATACAAACAAAACTATTCAACTGAACAAAGTCAGCACCTCTCTAATTACTCCTACTTATCCCAATCCTTGACTTTTTAAGATTACATCTTCTTGTACTCTGATTCTGATGCAAAATATTTGGCAACATTGCCCTAAAAGAGCATGGGGGGCAGGAATTGATGAACAAAAGTTGTTCAAGAGTTTATGAGTTTATGATTATGTCAGACAGAACTGGGTTTGTATTTTGGCTCTGAGATTTCCTGATCTTTGACGTCACTTAATTTGCTGAACTTCTCTAAACTGCATTCTACTTATATTAAATGTGGGTAATTACAACATTTTACTTCATAAAGCTGTGAGCATCAAATAACATAATCATCTAAGGCGGCTAGAACAGTGCCCAGCACTTTGCAAGCAGCTAATAATGTCCCTCTGTTGACACCGTATCAGTAATGCTCCTACTGTGGACACATATACACTCAGAAAGGCTGTTTAAGTTCCACCGATCATCACTAGAAATTTGGCTACCATAGAATTTACTACATTTAAAAATAGTTCCCTAGAAGAGAAGCAAAACTTAAAAACAAAATGTAAATTGTGGAGGAAAAAAACAGTACACTAGACTTAGTGTCACCACTGAACTATTTCACTTTCTGTTAGAAATTGTAGTACTTTAAAGTGAAACTACTTTGAAACTTAGCAACCATTCTATCAACAGCAGCATCATTTTTTTTCTTTCATTTTACAGTTGCTTTGGGGGGATTTAGTAAATGTAGCCCCAAACACATCTCTGATAGTGAAATCAGCCTTCTCTTAAATGCTGACCATTTATTTATTTTACTATGGTTTTTATAAGTAAATCAGCGTCTCAATTTTATATTTTTCACCAGGTCTTATTAAATAGAATTTTTTTTTACTACAGTTTTCCCCATAAGGCATAAGGATTTTTTTTCAGAAAGAAATATGGAGAGAGGAAAAATATAATAGTTGATCCTTTTTACTTGAGAGGTTCTTCTTTGACTTTGAACTCAGCAGGTAGGGAGTTTTGACCCATACAAAAGCCTTATGAAAAAGGACCACTTTTCTGAGAGGTGGATCAGAGATAATTGTGAATGTGTGCTTCATTCAATGCACCTTTTTCTTTGGGAGAGGTGTGTCTCATGAAGCACTGCAACTGAATTTTAAGCTTTTAAAATTAGTATTTGATGAACTTTGGACTGTGTTATGACAAAGTGGAAAATTAGAAAGTTTCTTAAATCTAAGTTGGAGAATTTCTTGTTATTTATTATAGCTATACACCATCATCTGAGTAAATTTTTGAACTTTCAATAGGTTCCATATTAGTATGCTTTTTTTTAATCTGAAGGAACATACTTTTTTTGTCATATGTAAGGAAATAATCTGCATAGGAAATGAAGGGGAAACAACAAATTATTAATAATTATTCCTTATTTAGAGAACTATACATCATATGGTCACCTAAAACTCACATTGGACAGTTTTATTTGTTTGTTAATTTATTTGTTTGCTAATATGACAGTATAATAGTCTTTCAAGTTCAAGATGATTCCAAATGCTTCTGTATCACCTGTATGAGGAGGCCGTGCCCAGAGATGTTATGAAACAACCCTAAGGGCCCTGACTTGGGGCACATTCTGCTGCATCCTGGACCATTGGCCAAACCCTCAGACCAGCCCAGAGCTCAGTTCCTCATATTTCTAGTGCTTACTTTAGAATAATGCAAAGGAAACAGTAGGTTAACACTGCTGAGTGGTTATGTGGCCTTTATGTCTTTTTGAGGCAGTTTACCAAGACCTTCAGAAGTCTGGCCACTCAATTTGGGAAAGTGTGACCAGTTCTTGTTATTTTTAAAAATTTTTTATTTTTAATTATTGTGGGTACATATTAATAATAGTTGCATATCTTTATAGGGTACAAGTGATGTTTTGATATAGGTATACAATGTGACATAATCAAAACAGGGTTATTGAGATATATATTACTCTGACATTTAACATGTTTTCATGTTAGAAACTTTCCAATTTGACTCTTTTAGTTATTTTAAAGTATACCCCCTAACTTATTATTGATTATGATCACTTTGTTATGCTATCAAATGTTGTTCATTCTAATAATCTAACTATATTTTTGCACCCATCCTCCCTCCCTGCTACCCTTCCCAGTCTCTGGTAACCATCACTCTCCTCTCTGTCTCCATGAGATCAATTATTTTTAATCTTCAGCTCCCATATATGAGTGAGAACATGTGAGATTTGTCTTTCTGTACTTGACTTATTTCACTTAACATAATGTTCTCCAGTTCCATCCATGTTGTTTCAAACGGCAGGATTTCATTCTTTTTTGTGGTTGTGTAGTATTCCATTGTATGTATGTACCGCCATTTCTTTATCCACTCATCCATTGGTTGACCCTTAGGTTGATTCTAAATCTTGGCTGTTGGGAATAACGCTGCAATAAACATGGGAGTGCAGATATCTTTTGATACATTGAATTCCCATCCCTTGTAGATAGACCTGGCAGTGGGGGTTGCTGAGTCATATGGCAGTTCTAATTTTAGTTTTTGAGGAGCATTCATACTGTTTTCCTTAGTGGTTGCACTAATTTATATTCCCACCAAGAGCGTACGAGGGTTCCCCTTCTCCACATCCTTGCCAGCTTTCTTTATTGCCTTTTTGATAAAAGCCATTTTACCTTGGGTGAGATGGTATCTCATTGTAGCTTAGATTTGCACTTTTCTGATGACCAGTGATGTTGAGCATTTTTTCATGTACCTGTTGGCCATTTGTGTATCTTTTTAATTGGTGCTCTTCATCCTTTCTACCTGCTGTGGATGTCTGTGTCTCTCCAAAATTCATGTATTGAAACCTAATTGCCAATGTGCTGGTATTAGGAGGTAGGGGTTTAGGAGGTGATTAGGCCATGAGGGGGAGCCCTACTGATGGGATTAGTGCCTTTATAAGAAGAGACAGGAGAATTTTCTCCCTCTCTCTGTGTCACGTGAAGATACAATAAGAAAATAGCTCAGGAAAAGTGCCATCAGTAGACACTAGAGCTGTCAGTGCCTTGATGTTCTGGACTCTCCAGGCTCCTGAGCTCTGAGAAATAAATGTCTGTTATTTCAGCCATCCCGTCTATGGTATTCTGTTATCACAAGGTGACCTGACTAAAACACTACCCACGCAGACGTGCAGCATTTTATCAGTGTCTTTAATATGCCCATCTCTAGGCATCCTATCCTCTCATTAACTCTCACCTCTCAGATGCAATCTTTGGTAGTCGATTTATATAAAATTATAATCTTGAAAGAGCATGTTTAGGTTTTTAAGATACTGGTAGGAATTTTGAATGTGTTTTGGCAATAATTAATTTTTCCCAACCACGAGAATTTTTCTCAAAAATCAAAATAGTCATAGAACATGTCACGAAAAAGTGAAAGCATTAACATTTCACCAAATATGGGAAAAAATCCCATGCTATATTGTAACTTAGGCCTAAAGTGTAGCTTTTGAGAAATCATTCGATCTTTTTTTTTTGTCTTGTCTTGACTTTGAAATATTAAGTTACGGCCATATTGTAAATTGATGGCTTGGTCCTATAATATTGTGGAGAGTACTGAGGAATATTTTGTTCCAGTAGAAGAACTTTCATTTTTAAACCACTGCCAATGGAATCCATTTTCTATCTCTGCTCCTGCAGCCTTCTCTTGTTGACTGAAAAGTTTCTGCTGAATTTGGAGGCAAAATTAGAGATAATGTAATACTAGGTCCTAAGAACTGCAACACATGTGGGAAACACGCCCTGAATTGCTAGAGAAGAAACCGGGAACCATGTCCTGTTTCCATTTCCTTCTCTCTTTCCAGCAGTGAGGAAAGCCCTGAGTAACCAGAAGGTGGTTTGAAAGTGAAAGAAAGTGCCTATTGGGAAAGTATCTGTTAAATAAGAATTTAGAGTCAGATTCTAAAAGAACTTACAAAGGACTCGCTCTTGGTTTTAAAAGATACATTCTAAGTGGATATTGCAAAATATCCTGAAACACTTACCTTGCTTAAAAACTACCTGAGAAATAGATTTGGTGCCTCTCTCAGGATTGTGCTGGGGATGAGGGCAGAGGGAGCAGCTAATTTTGTTAATTAAGAAAATCCTGCACATATTTACATCTTCCTAAAATGTTGTAATCAATCTGCGAAGCATTAAATTGACTGCTTTTCCTAATAAGGATAGTGCATGTGTTCTGAATTGCTAATTTGCTTTGAGATTAGTAATATTTTATTTCTAAATTGAGCCAAAGGTGGCAAAAATTCGTAGAATTAATATGTAACATGTTATTCATCTATTTCATAGACAACCTTGGGGATTTTTTTGGTGATTTTAGATGTTGAGTCTTTGAAAAAAATATTCAAATTATTCGATGATAACTTTTGATATTTGGAGTGGTCATTATCTTTAATTTGAAGCTACTTATCATTCTTTGCTTTTAAATCATTTAAGTTCTTTGAATGAATTTGTTAATTTTCTCTTACTACGAGTTCATTTGAATGGCTTATTTGTCATAGCACTGGCTATATCTAGCTATATTTAGCAGTTTGGTGGCTGTGATTGTATGGAATTAAATGGACAAAGGCAGTTAATCAACCATCCTACCACATTTAGCATATGTGCATATGCTATTTTCTTGTATTTAAGCCAAGCCTTAATGTTAATAGATTTCTTTTTTCAAAAAAATTTTTTTGTTAAACACTTGTAATCCTTGATTGATATAACAAATACATTCAATAAATATATTGAGTGCCTATATTGTGTGTAGACTTATATGGGATGTTGGTGAGAAAGATGTTTCTGTACCAAGGTACTAGCTCTGAGACTACCTTTTGGGGAGGCAAAGGAAGAACTAAAATACTAACATATACCATTGGAAGGAAGAATGTAGTGACAAGGCTGAGTAAATGAAGATAACATTTAGAGAAATATGACAAAAATAACAGAGTGAGCAGCAATATTTATTGCAATGGTGATAGCACAAAAGATGAACTAGAAGAATGATCAAACCAAAGTTCAGTTGCTGCTGGAAAAAATCTTGGCAATACTGGCTCAAATATTAACATTAAAAAGATTCATGAACATGTGATTTATTGAAGTCATCTTTAAAGTATATGTATGAGTCCTACATTCTTAAATTTTATTTTAGAAATTTTAGTGTAATGGCTTGGTTTTTCTGATTTTTGATGAATATTCCATTAATTGATTTTTCTTTTATTGAAAGGTTTTAAATAAGCACTTACTACATTTAACTGCAACTGTGTTTCTGTTTTTCTCGCTACACTGTCAGACTTGGAGGAGAGGTACAATGTCTGTTTTTACACTTGTGTGCCTCTGCACAGTGCATAGTAACTGTACTATATTATTGAATAATTAGATGGATGCATAGATGCATGGATGGATTGGTTGGGTCTAGATGGATGAATGGATTTTGAATGTACCAGTGGAGAATACACTTTTGAAATATATGATCCATCTGTACACTTTTCTACTTCAGGAGTTATCAGTAGACTGCTCGAAGGGGAAAAAAGAAAAAAAAAATGTTTCTAGTAGTAGTAATGCATTCTTGTTATAAGCAAAGCCCTGTATCCTTTATCACAGTCCTACGTCATAGTTATATGTTAATGTCGTTTCTTAACAGGCTGCCTGGTAGACATAATATGGATCCCTGTAGAAGAATTATACTTGGGAGCTAAATATGGGTATGAGTGCCAAGAACTTAGCTACCTCTGCTTCTAAGAAGCCAGTCTTAGTACTATATCTTTGTTTATCTAACAGGAATACTCCTATTCTGATTTATTCCATGTGAAAAAACGTTCCTTGAAACATTCAAATACCCTACAATGTTGTAATCTCTGTCTGATGGAGGACTGGGTGCCACACTTCTAGGGGGATGGCATTGGTATGGAAAGAAAGGAACCCCCCACAGCCCTGCTGTTCCCTGTGGAACTTTCTGGAACTAAACTCAACATGCTCCTATGTTCTCTGCA
The DNA here is from genome assembly GCA_008750895.1 of Mirza zaza. NCBI lineage: Eukaryota > Metazoa > Chordata > Mammalia > Primates > Cheirogaleidae > Mirza > Mirza zaza. The sequence continues at coordinate 48,767 of VSMD01035814.1, forward strand.
GCTGGTCAGTAACACAGTGGTGTCACACACTTGTCACCCTTTACAGTCCCCGACAGCTTTCCCAATGTTAACTATTGGGTGTTTTCATATTGGTCTCACCCTTCTCTTCTCTCCTTTGCCGTTTCCACAGTCCTCTGATCCTACAGCTTCTCCACTCAGCTCAATCTCAGAATGTCTAAAAACTGCACTTTTTAAAAATAGGCAGTGTAAACATCATCAAACTTGCCTTGATTTTCTCAGCTAGTCGGGAACTCTTTCCCACAGCACTTTGTAATTCTAGCAATCGATAATTATCACTTTCAGCTTTGCAGATTTCTGAAACTCTGATTTTAGTTTCCATCACTGCTTTGGAAGGTTCACATTAACATTTCAGTCATGCGAGGCAGCCTAGGGAAGTGTTTAAATGTAGCCTTGTATTTACTGAAATACATTAGGTACCTATTACCAAGTACTGCAGTTCCTGCATCATTTGGCCTCTACCCTCACAGTGCTCCCACTGCAGCTACGGTGATGTTTTCTCCGCTCGTCTGTTAATAATTTGCCATCATCCTTCCTGCCTCATGGACGTGAGAGGCTCATGGAATATGCTCTGCCTAGGAATCCTCCCCCTAACTAATGCTCATCCATCGTGCACACCTCATATTAAATCCACTTCATCATTGCAACCTGGTTATACCTTTCCCGTTCTTCTCCTTCATATCACCCTAATCTTGACTTTTATAGTAATTTCCACAAATACCATCTACATACATATATGTCTATGTATCACCCAAATACATCTCTAAACATATTTGTTCACTGCATGCAGGGAATAATATTTTAAAAAGTATATTCTTATACCCAAAATCAATGTAAAAGAAATTCTTTATCATCATTTATTGAAGAACATTGAAAGGGACCCAAAAATGACCACCCAGACATCCTCACAATCTCTTTCCCTTATTGCCTTATTTTTCCCTAAAGCAGATTCAGCACTTCTCACTGGCCAGACAACTCAAACCTCTCTGGGACTATGGACCCACCCCGAAGCTTTCTGCTCCTTCCTCTTATGTCCTTCTCTGGTGTTTTGTACTTTCTGTCCTTGCCTTTCTTCTGATGTTGCAACCTGAACAGCTGGGGCTGCAGGCATTGCACTGGGGAGAAAGGACAACTGGAAATTGGTGTGCAGACAGACAGAGGGGGCTGCAGAGAAAGGGAAGATGGCAGGCACACTCTCGGGCCCCTGGATCACCATGGTTCCTTCATGCTTGGCTTCCCTCTAGACTGTGACCCCATGGAGACAAGGGCCATGTCTGTTTTGTTCATAGGCACATATGCTACCAAGGTGATTGGCCTGAGGCAGCTGCTCCATTGAGGTATCAGTCCAGTGAATGAATGAAGGAACAATCTTGAAGATGGTCACTAGCTGATGAGTAAGTGTAGTACTAAAGTGGAGACACTAGAGGGAGATCAGAGAAGGACTTTAGCAAAATCAACACAACAGGAGTCAAGATTCAGCTGTTTTTGCTAGGGTGATCTTTTCATTTCTCCCTCATCTTGAATTTTATAGATAGGTAGATATAGATTGATAGATCGATAGATATATGCATGAACTGAATCTGACACAAATACTTTCTCTGTTTTTAATGTAAGTCATAATGGCCCCTCTATTTCTAGAAAAATGTTAAGAATGTAGATCTACATTCTAAGAAGATAAATACCTATGTTAGAAGTCTCATGGAATTGTACTATCTCAGTAAACAGATTGGCTAGAATTAACACCACCAGTAGTCATCTGAAATGATGAATTATGGACACATGAAAAATTTCTGGAGAGGAAAACATTGGGCTGGAAAGGAAATTGTCAGACTGTTGTGTATATGTTCTCACAAATAAAGTCATTAATGTAATTCCTAAATTAGTTAACAATAAGCAGGATAATGTAAGCTCTGGGACAGATGGCCATGCCCAAAACAGTGTCCAGTATTTACTTTCTGTTCAACCTTGAACAATAACTTCTTAGGCATTGTTTCTTCATCTGTAAAATGGGGATAATAAGTAGTACATATTTCATAGGGTAAGGATTTGGTGAGAACTAAAGGAGAAAATGCACATAAAAGATTTATCACATGGGCTGGCACATGCGTAGTAAGAATTTAATGCACACATTACATAGAGGCCTTTCTGTTAATGCAACAGATTTACTGATATTTGCTCCAGCTACTTCTTCTCTTAGATGTCCTTTTCATGATTATGGTGCACTAGACATTTTTTCTAAACTGTACCTCAAAATATTTGGGACCTTGAATGTTTTCCAGGCAGAGGTTCTCTTCCATTATTTTTGTAATCCTCCTGCATGTTGTTTCCTCTAGTGAAACAGAAAGATAAGACCCCACCATGGTTTCTGAACAAGCACAGAGAGCAGCTGTGCTCTAAGGATTATTTCACATTTGTATGGGAAGATGCTGATGGGCGTGCTCTATGCTGAAATTGTATGAGCATTTTACGTTCAGCTGCATTCACATTGCAGGTCACAGTAATCCCTCCTTTTTATATTTGCAAATATATTTTATATTTGCTTTATATATTGGCTTCAGTATTGTTGTATCTGGCAGAGGCTCTGACAAGCAAATGGCCAAGAGCTATCCTGATGGGAAAGAGATGACCTTGAGGCAAAAGAGTGTAGAAAAGCTGAGAGAACCGAATAGATTGAATTGGAGGGCTGTTAAAAAAAAGGGCTTATGCTTTTACTTTCACCTTGTCTGTATTAGAGTGTTCTTCTTCCTCCAGATAAATGAGAGTCTGCTGAAGTTCATTTCCAGATGTTTCAATAAAAAATTAAGTTGACCCATATTAATAAAAGAGATGATAGTAAAGTCTTCAGTGGGTGTAAAAGTCATAATGTTTTGAATGATAAATTCTTATAGGAACTTTAAAAATTAAAGATATTCATTAGGTATTACATATATCATCCTGAAAATAATGTCATGTCTTTTGTCTAAATTTGAAAGAAGTATCAAAGATCTAAGAGTCCATATAATTTAGCTTTCCATAAGAGTAAGTTGTGATAAAATATAAAGAGACGCTGGCATGGTAACATCTCACAGCGCAGAGTGGTGGACCTGGCCTGTTGCTCTCAGTTGCATTGCATCACAATACAGAGGTAAGAAAAGGACCTTTAAAAAAAGCACCTATTCAATGGGAATCGAATTAATCATTTAAAAAACTTCTAAACTGGAAATCAAACTGAAACAAATGAGAAAGGAATTAATTTGGAACTACCAGAAAAATGACAAGTAGCCAGTATTGGATTCAGTTCAATTTCAAATCAGAACGACTTTTATGTTTTACCATCTGCCTCTCCAAGAACCTTGTAAAATTTGAATAGTACAATCTTTAGAGATTCACATATGAGGAAAGCTTTTTAAAAGGCCATTTGATGAATATAAAACCAGAATAAATAATGTTGGTCCTTGGCCATAGAGTTCGCAATTAGTAATTACTGACAAGATAAATCACACGTGTCATATTATGGTCTCAGGCATACCATTTGACCTCTGCCCTCTGCCAAACCTCACAGCTGTCCAGCAAATGGGCTTGTGTCCCATGCGGTGGATGAGCAAGTTGAGATTCATGGAAGACAAGCCTGTGGACCATACTCCTCCAACCTATGCATTGAGAAGAGCTGCAACTGGAGCTGTGGCTCTAAACTGTTCTTTTAAGCATTATACTCACTTTTAAAAATAAATGACAAGAAGCATGTAACAGAAATAACTCCTTTTCTGCAGAATTTTCATATTCTAGTTATATCTTCAGGTGAGCTAGGTAGAAGGCAGGTGGTATGCTGATAAAGTAGATCCTTTTCTTTTTACACACATGCATGCATATACCTCTTTGTAGAGATTTTGATCAATTATAAGCTTTAGTTTATGGGTAAGATATGGACATTATCATATTTTATTTGCCCATTTGGATGATGCTTCGGAAGCTCCTCTGGACACATGCTGTAACTTAGTCACCCTTGTAGTCCCATGTCTAGCACGCTGACTGCTCATGGGTGAACAGGTGCCTGAGGAAAGAAGGAATCACCAAGAAGGAAAAGGAAATAATGGGACAAGGTGCTGATTGCAGAAAAATAAAGTTACAGTGTGCTTGAATTAGGGTTTCACTGAAGCTGATCATCTTAAGAAAAATAAGCTTCTACAGGGGACTATGTGTTTGGGTGGTAGATACTAATGAGATAGATCTTGCTACATTTGGCACAATATTGGCAGAAAAGCCTTTACTTTTAAGAATACTAAATCACTAGCTACTTATTGATTTAACACTTAACGTGTGCCAAGTACTTTGACTGGGTTAAAAATGTCAAATAAGATGTAGTCCTTGCCAAACAGAGTTCACAAGAGACCAAAGCAAATGTATAAATGGGATACAAAGTGATAGGTGCTAAGATCGTCCCTTGTACTACTACAAGAGTACAGCTCAGAGGCAGGGGCAGCGTCTATCAGGCGTGAAGCGCTGGGGTTGGTTGGGTGGGAACAGTGGGGTCGCTGCTGATTCTGGCAGCCCATCCTCCAATTACATTCTCATTTCCTCCCTTCAGACTGTGAGACATGTAACTCATGAAAAGTGACACCCAGTTCATGTTCTTGCTTCTCTATTAGTAGACCCAATCTTCCCTGCTAAATGAGAAAATAAACCAAGAAAGGTTAGTTCCTGTACAAACTCAGTCTTGAAATTAAACCAGAATGCAACTCGTGGAGAGGAGCCAGGATGAGGAGAGGGTGTAATTCCAACACAAAGACTCTCAAGCCAGAAATGACACTTCACTTTTGAAGGTGATAATAGCATTTAGGAAGTGGAGCTGAGATGAAAGAGACAAGAAGCAAACCTAACTGAAGTTGTAGAATAATGTTTAGGGCTTAGAAAGATAGGATTGATTATGGCCACGCCTAAAGGTCATGAAAGCAAATTGAATACATTGTCTTAGGATGGGTAAAGTTCAATTGTATTTGATTAAAATGTAAAAATAATTGTTTTCAGCTTTTTCTGAGTATGGTAGGGCACATTTGTATGTCTGAAAAAATCCACATAATCTTTCTGGATTTGACATTCTGTCTGCTTGTAAAAACATTGGAAATATGTAAATGAGTGATTGTATCTAAATATGTACTCATTTCTGAATGTGACATTCTAAAATTCATCTTTACATGTTCCCTCTCTTTATTTCCTGACATCCAATTAGTTAACATGCCCTTCTGGTTATGCTCCTGTAAGTTAGTCCTTGATGTGTAACAAACCTCCTTCAAAACTTTAGTACCGTAATAGACTAGGAAGAAAGGCTTCCCAAATTATCCTATGTAGCCTTTCATTGTCCCAATACCACAAGCAGACAAAGAGACTCCAAGAAAACTATAGAGACAAGTTCCTTATGAATATAAAAAGAAACATAGTCAACAAAATGCCAGCAAACCAAATTGAGGAATGTATAAAAAATTTTATTCAGCATGACCAAGTTGAATTTATTTCAGGAGTGCAAGGTTGGTTCAAGATATGAACATCAATCAGTGTAATATATTAATAGAATAAAGTATAAAGGCCAAATGGTCATCTCAGGAGACTCAGAAAAAGCATTTGACAAAATCTAACACCCTTTCATGATATTTTAAAAATCACTCAATAAACTGGAAAGAGAAATTTGCTTCCTCAACCTGATAAAGGTTTATTCCTAAGATCAGGAGCAAGACAATGATGTCTACTCTCACCACTTTAATTCAAGAATATACTGGAGGTTCTAGCCAGGACTCTTAAGTAAGAAAATGAAACTAAAGGGATTTAGATTGGAAAATAAAAGGTAAAATTATCTATTTTCATATACCATGATCTTGCATATATATAGGAAACCCTAAGAAATTCACACAGAAAATAAAACTAATAAATAAGTTCTGCATCTTTATAGGATTTAAGATTACTAGCCAGAAATCAATTTTATTTCTATAAACCATAAATGAGCAATCCAAAAATGAATTTAAGAAAACAGCTCAAGTTACAAATGACATCAAAAAGTATTAACTACTTAAGGATAAGTTTAACAAAACAATTATAAAATTTGTACATTTAAAACTAAAAACTGTTGTTGAAAGAAATGAAAGATGTCCTAAATTAATGAAAAGGCATTCCGTGTTCATGGGTTGAAAGACTTACTATTAGAAAGATGGCAATGCTCTCCAAAACGGTCTACAGATTAAATGTAATCCCTATTATAATTACAACTGACCTTTTTGTAAAAATTGACAAAAATCTTAGCTAAAAATTAATATGTAAATGCAAGGGACCTAGACTAGTCAAAACAATCTCAAAAAAGAAGAACAAAATTATAAGACCGACATGTCACAATTTCAAAATTACTACAAATCTATAGTAATCAAGACACTGTGGTACTGACACAAAGCTAGATGTATAAACCAGTGGTATAGAGTTTAGAGTCTATAACTAAACCTTTACATTCATGGTCAATCAGTTTTGACAAGGGTGCTAAGACCATTTAATGGGGAAAAAGTAGTTTTTTCAACAACTGGCGCTGAGACAACTGAATACCCATATGCAAGTGAATGAAGGTGGACTCATACTTCACACCATATATAAAAATTAACTAAAGTGAATCATGGAGCTAAAAATAAATGCTAAATTTTAACTATAAAGTTCTTAGAAAAAAATACAGGAGTAAATTTTTGTGCCCTTGGATTAGGCAATGGTTCTTAGATATACTAAATAATACTAAAATTACAGTGGCAAAAATTACAAACTGAACTACATCAAAATTAATAACCATTGTGTTCCATAGGCATCATCAAGACAGTGAAAACACAACCCACACAGTGGGCAAAAATATTAAAAAATTTTATATCTGACAAGGGACTTTTTCTATAATATTTGAGTACTCTTATAACTCAACAATGAAAAAACAAACAACTCAATTTATAAAAGGGTAAAGGACTTGAATAAACATGTCTCCAAAGAAAATATACTAATGACCAATAAGAACAGAAAAGGATACTCCAAATAATTAGTAATTACGGAAATGCAAATAAAAACTGCAATGAATTACACTTCATACCTATGATTGGCTAAAATAAAAAGTCAAACAATTAGACAATAATAAGTGTTGAGAAGGATATGAAGAAATTGAAGCCCCAATATATTGGTAGTAAAATTGTAAAATGGTATATTTACTTAGGAAAACAGTTTGGTAGCTATGCAAAATATTAAATATAGAACTATCATATGAAACAAACATTCTACTCCTTGGTATAGACTCAAGTGAATTAAACATATGTCTACACAAAAAAACCTGTATATGGATACTCATAGAAACATCATTCAAAATAGCAAACAAAACAACAAAAACAAAAAACTGGAAACAATCCAAATTTCTATCAATTGAAAGAGATAAAAAATGTGGTATATCCATACGATTGAATATAATTCAAAATAAAAAAAGAAATAATGCATTTATTCATGCTACAAAATGGATGAACCCTGAAAACATTATGCTAAGTGAAAAAAATCAGACACGAAAGGCCACAGATTGATTCCATTTATATAAAATGTCCAGAACTGGTGAATCCAAAGAGACAGAAAGCAGATTAGTGGTTGCTACAGACATTCAGATTGTTCTGGGTTTTGTTTTCAAGCTACCTCACCTACAACTATCTATTTCCATACTGGAGAGTCTATTATTACAAAAGTAAAATGTGCATTTTTCTCTTTCCTGACCTGTTTACCCCATTCTAAAATCCGGATTTCCTTATCCCATCTTTCTTTTCCAACTCCAGGGCAGTCTCTCGTATCCCTAAGTAGACGGAATCACTCTATCTTCAGTACTCCCATGGCACTGGGTAAACACATTGATTTGCCTAAACAAATATGACGATTTTCCATGGCTACCCTTTTTCCTTCAAGATGCTAGCTACTTCAGGATGGGACACATGCATTTTTCTTCATCATCTTCTCCAAGTCAGCTTTTAGGAAGAGGTTTGCACACAATAGTCTTCCTATAATTAAACAGAATATTTGAAGAATAACATTTTTCAAGTGAAAATTGTATATATAAGAGACATTAAAAAGAAAACTCCACTTTTCTGTATTTTATGTGTAAGTCACAGACTGAGTTAGGAATCATTCAGGGAGAAATGAAATGTTTTGAGCTAACTGCAATCCCACTTTGTGGTGGAGATTCTAATTTCTTCACTGCTATAGTATACGCCTTTGATCTTTGAGAAAACAGTGGATAACATCAGCTTCGATTTCTCTTTTGGCTCAGTTGTGGCCATTTAGTGTTGGTCATATGGTGACAGTGATTTGGGAATTGGCCTTGGGCAGCATCCTTCATCCCTTGTTCATGTGCAAACCACTCTCTCAGTGAGTTAAGTTGGAGGTGATTCTCTTCTGTGCCCTTGAAATGTGGTTCCGGGGAACTATCACATTCTTTGTGTAGGATTTGAATTCCTTCCTTACTGTTCTAAGCCTGTTAGATGTCGTAGTATTTTAGGAATTATTGTTTTGAGAAAGTTATCAGAATCTATCAGTAAGTCAAAGCAATGAAAAAATGCAGAAAGAACAGAGCTATTAGGGCCTACTCATTTATCTCCTTGTATCTTAGTTGGATATGAAAAGACAGGAAAATGTTAGAGGGAAGATAAAATATTGTGTGCATTCTCCACACTATAATGAAAGTGATCTGCCTGTTTATTTTATTCCAATGCTTCAATCTGAGAAAGGCTCCCCATTGTCCACAAGGTAAAATGCAAAGAAACCTCTGCAGACCATTGCACAGCTGGGTCCCTGGGCCAGATTCAGCGTCATGGTCAGTTAGCAAACCCATCCTTTCCTCTGCACTCCAGCCACTAGTAAGGGTCTTCATTTAGGTGAAAGAAACCTGTCTTTTATTCCCTCATGCCATTTTCTTTCATTTTTTTGTTGCTGATAGCAGTGATTCTAGACTTAATGTGTATCAGAACCACCTGGAGGGCCTAGGCTCCCCCCAAGAGTGCTGGACCCACTCCAGAGATTTCCATCCAGTATAGTCTGATGGGAGCGGAGAATCTGCATTTCTAACAAGTTCCCTGGGGAGGCTGCAGGTCCAGAAACCACAAGGACAACCAAAGGACTGAATCATTCTTTCACTCTCTTTCATTCCCTCATTGCTTCTATTCATTTGGCAGATTTAAGCTAAGAAGTGTGTGCCTGTGTATGTTCACTCCTTCTCATGATGGTATTCATCAACCTGCTATTATAAAGGGCCAAGATGCTCATTTAAGCTGTAAGCTATTCACGCAGGAGATTTTATCCGTTCTGTGGTTCTCTTAGGGCTAGCACCCTGCCTTCTAGTACAGACTTTCTGAGCATAGTCACACTAAAGGAAAACAAAAGAAGAAATGGATGGAGCCCAGAATCCATATTCAATCCATTGTGTTCTCTCCAACACCAGCAAAGGCCTGTGTGTAGCAAAAGCACTGTTCACATTTGTTGAATTAACAAATGATGATCTTACAGGAATCCAAGGATAAGACTTTTGTGTACCTACCACATGTACTTTTTTATTTCATTGTAGAGATAACATAGACATTTCATCCCCAAAGAATAACCTGTTGTCTTTCCCCTGAACCATTTCCTTCTTCCTCCCCTCTCTGATCCTATGGAGTAGGATCCCCAAGTAGCCAGGTACCTGGGAACCTGGTGGCCAATCCTTTCCTCTCTTGTACTGCATCTCACTTTCAATCCCATCAATCTCAAAATCATTGCTTCCTAGGAATTTACCCAGTCTGGTCTGTCTCCACTACTGTGACTCTGTTTCAAGTCCTCATTATGTCTTCCTTGGACTATTATTGGAGCTTTTAAAATAGCTTTCCTTTCCGTCCATCTTGTCTCCCTAAAATTCTGCTCTTCACAGAGTCTCACAGTTTAACTCTTCTGTTTAAACTTGGCTAACCACTCCCCATCTGCTACCAGAGAGGTCTTAATTTTGGGGGTCGGGGATCCTTTTGAATAACTATGGAATCTTTCCCAAGAGTCTATAGAAGAGATGCATGTATTTCTTAGTAGAAGGGTACCTGCGGAGAGGAGAGAAAAGACTGTTCCTAGCAGGGAACACCTCCAGCAAACCAGTGTGTACTAAGGCTGCAGGAAGCCAGGGGGGTGTTCTGGAACATTTGCATTGCAGACAGGAAGTGGCTGGAGTTGAACCTGTAGAGACCGACAGGGCACATCACAGAGGATGTCTTATATGGTAAAAAGAGCTTCATTGCCTAGGCCACCCCCCACCCCTTCTCTGCTTCTGTAATGCTTTGTTTATAGCTTATGTTTTACATTTGCCAGACTGTATTATAATTGCCTATTTGCCATGATAAGAAATAATTTTAAAGGCAGTGACTGTCCCTTATTTATATGTATTCATCTACATAACTATAGTAGCCTATCAATCAGTGATTGTTGAATGAAGAATGTAGAATGAACTAATACTTCTGAGTTACCTTGGCTTTTTACATTCTGAAATCTATTTTCTACTGTATCTATAGTTGCTATGTTAGAAAATGTCACTTTTTATAACACTTAAATAAGATATAATTTGCATATAGTAAAATGCATAAATTTTACAGTTATAGCTCAATAAATATTTGTACATCTATATATTTGTATCTGTGTAACCACCACCCAGGTCAAAATATGAGACCTTTCTATTCTTCTAGAAAGTTTCCTTTTTCCCTTTTTCCATCAATAGTTCACTTTTCTTTCTTCTGTCGTCATAAATTACTTTTGCCTGTTCTTGAACTTTATGTAAATGGACAGTCATAAATTTAACACTCTAAAAATGTCCCCCATCAAGTTCATGTGAAACTTTTATCTCGGTGATGTTTATTCATATTATAATTTACCTTAAACCACTTAATTAATTACATACTGAGGTCTAGAGAAGAATATCGATATCCTCTGTGGTCTGGAAATAATTCCTGTAGTATTAACAGCTTAGATATAACTGCTATTCTTCACACTATGCCAACAAATTGAATAAACATCTATTAAAATTGCTACAGCTTAGCTACTTTACAAGAATCTAAAATTCTATTCCTTTTTATCCCCTTAAATTTCATATATAAAAACATATCTCTTTTCCCTTGATAGAGTCTAACTTCCTGTTTGTAAATCTTTTCTTAACACTTCCCTTGTCATTACACTCATGGCTGACTGGATCTGTACGTCACAACGTCTGTCTTGATGGGGACTCTGGGGTGTAAAAGTAAACATCATGGTGCTAGCATCCTATTAGCATATGGAAAGGAAGCCCACATAGGACATAAATAAACAGTAATATGATGCAAACTCAGGAGCATCATGGCCATAAATTGTACAGCTAACCTAACCAGAGGTGGGGGGCAGAGAAAGTGGGTGGTGCACCCACCTACTCCTGGCTCTCAGACACTCATTTCTGACCTCATTTTACCCACCAACTTCCCTTATTCCCTTCTTTCCTCTACAGGACTTTTCTGTGCTCATCCTCCTTCTCTCTCCTCTCTTTCTACACATGCGTAATATGTAGGGTTGAAGTTCATTGGGCAAGGTAGGATGGGAGATGGTGAGGAAGGCAGAAAAATGTGACAGACAGAAGAAAAGTGTGTGCTGGGGTTGAGGGTACAAGGCATGCTAAAAATATTTATTTTTATTTTTATTTTATTTTAATAGGCTTAGGGGGTACAAGTTGAATTCCATCACATGTACATATTGTATAGTGGTGGAGTCTGGCCTTTTTGGTGTTCCCATAACCTGAGTACTGTCCATTGTAACCCACAGGTAATTTTTCTTCTCTCACCACCTCCCCCTCTCCCCTTGTGAGTCTCCAGTGTCCACGATACCACTCTGTGTACCCTCTTGTAGCTGTAGTTTAGTTCCCGCTTGTAAGAGAGAACATGCTGCATTTATTTTTCTGTTCCTGGGTTACGCCACTTAGAATAATGTCCTCCAGTTCCATCCAAGTTGCTGCAAAAGCTGTTATTCCATTCTTTCTTGTTGTTAAATAGTACTCCATTGTGTGTACTACATATATCTACACTACATATCTTAATCCACTCATCATTGATGGGCACCTAGGTTCATTCCATATCTTTGCAATTGTGAATTGTATCGTGGCATGCTAAAAATCTAAAAGAAAATTTAAGAACTGGCTTGACTACCAAGAAAGAGATGCTATTGCTACAGGACTAATGGCAGGGTGGGCTCTGTGGCCTCAATGTCTTGGTGAGCTGGGTCACGCTCTGTCATGGCTAAATGATCTTGGACATCTTGCTTAGCCGTTGTGCATCAGTTTCCTTATCTGTTAAAAAAGATGATAGCACCTGCTGCATCACTCTGTTATTTAAATGAGTCGATACCTATGAAATGATTAAAACAATGCCTGGCACATTATAAGCACTTTTTAAATTTGCCATATAAAATCAAGCCTTCAGCAAAATTTGAAGTCACTTCCTAAAACTGGTCACTTAGAAGCTTATTTATAATTTTCTTAATAATTAATCTGAGCATTTATTCCAGGAGTGCTAAAGGGAATGGCACTCATGTATTTATGTTTTGATGACCTGAGCTTTAGGACTGTCGTGATATTTGTAACTGAAGCCACCCTTAGAAGAGAGGAAGCAGTGACCAATGCCAGAGGATCAGTTCAAGTGGCTTTTCCTGGGATCCCAGACTCATTCTTCTAGTGCCAAGTCTATAGGAGGAACTTCTGAATTTGGGGCTTCTAGGGAAGAGATATTGCTAGGATTGGTGACATTAGATAAATTAAAGAAACACCACAGTAGGTCAAGTCCATCTTTATGAGGACACTGTGAAAAGGGCTAGATGGCATATCTGAAAAGAGAGGCTTGTAAAGAAGGGGCCAGAGATACAGGGAGGAGGTTTGGAGGCAGTGGAAGGCTCACAGTTTGGTTGTAGATAGGATGTGCCATCTGCGCTCCATGCTTGTCACTGCCTTTGCCACCACCAGCCCACGGAGCCTCTCCCTTGGATGACTTCAACAGCTTCCCAGCTTCCCTTCTTTCTTCTGCTCCAATAATTTCCTGCAATAAGACTGATATTTATAAGTTGCAAATCTCATCACCCTATTCACATCTTTCCTGTCTTTAATGACTCATAAGAAGTAGTAGAACCTGCCTAGCCTAATCCCCAACCTGGCCTCTGCTTACCTCTCACCTGGCCATTCTATGCAATTTTCCTTTGGCCACATCAAACATTTTTTTTCCCTAAACATGTCAAGAACATCCCCCATGTCACCTCTCTGCCCACCTCCTTTGCTTGATTTTTCCTACTCACTCTCAGGTGTCTGCTGGGCACCACTTCTTCTGGAAGACACTCCACTCCCTCAAGCTTGGGATGTTTGCCTTATAATGCAGTTCATTTTCTAGAATGGTCCTTCCTCAATTCCTATTCCCAGCGTGTCACCTGTAAACTCCATAGGGTGGGGTCTAGGTCTGGTTCATTACCGTTGTATCTGTAGTGCCCAACAGATACTTCCAGAGGCAATAGAATTCCTCAGTGGTCCCCCCTTATTCACAGTTTCATGTTTCACAGTTTCAGTTATCAGTGGCTAACAGTGGTATGGAAGTATTAAATGGAAAATTCTAGAAATAGCTCATTAATTTTAAATTCCATGCTGTTCCAAGTTGTATGATGAAATCTCACCCTATCCTGCTCTGTCCTTCCTGGGACATGAATCATCCCTTTGTCCAGTGTGTCCAGGCCATGTATCCTGCCCACCCCATTAGTCACTGACACTGTCTGCACCTGACATCCAGGCATGGTCACCTGACGCAGATGAGCCTCCATCTGAGGCACTGTCAGGCCAATAGTGGCCTAACACTCTGTCGCAGTGCCTTCATCATTCACCTCTCTTCATCTCATCAAGCAGGCATTTTATTATCTCAAATCATCACAAGAAGAAGGGTGAGTATAGTATAATATATTTTGAGAGAGACAGAGTGCACATATCTACATAACTTTTAATACAGTATATCATTATAATTATTCTATTTTATTATGAGTTATTGTTATTAATTTCTTAATGTGCCTAATTTAAAATTGAACTTTATCATAAGTATGTATGAATAGGAAAAACAGTGTATATAGCTTCATTACTACCTGTGGTTTCAGGCAGACTGATGCTCTTAGAAAGTACTTTGTGGAGAAGGGGACTAGTCTATAATGTTTAATTGCTTGTTTAGCTCCTGGCTCATGGTAAACATGGAGCAAATGTTTACTGTGAATGGGTTTTAGTCATTGATGCAAGTCCATACCCAAGGGCAGTGATATATTCAGGAAAAATCACATCACATTTTCACTAACTTAAAGGTAGGATTGGGTTGATAAAACATCAAGAGTGCACAAAATATTTAGAAAATGATGGTCGGAAATATACTTGTTAAGTACCCAGCCTGTATGTGGAAGCCTGTGCAGTAGGCACTAGTAGTTCACTTCTCAT
>VSMD01035825.1:0-17255 GCA_008750895.1 Mirza zaza
TGATAACTAGAATCTATTTAGAACTCAGGAAAATCAGCAAGAAAAAATCAAACAACCCTATCAAAAAATGGGCAAAGGACATGAACAGAAACTTCTCAAAACAAGACAGAATAATGGCCAACAAACATATGAAAAAATGTTCAACATCTCTAATCATCAGGGATAAGCAAATCAAAACCACAATGAGATATCACTTAACTCCAGTGAGAATGGCCTTTATCAAAAAGTCCCCAAACAACAAATGCTGGCGTGGATGCGGAGAGAGAGGAACACTCCTACACTGCTGGTGGGACTGCAAACTAGTTCAACCTCTGTGGAAAGCAATATGGAGATAGCTCAAAGCGATACAAGTAGATCTACCATTTGATCCAGCAATTCCACTACTGGGCATCTACCCAAAAGATCAAAAGTCACTTTATGAAAAAGACACCTGCACTCGAATGTTTATAGCAGCACAATTCACAATTGCAAAGCTGTGGAAACAACCCAAGTGCCCATCAATTCATAAGTGGATTAAGAAAATGTGGTATATGTATACCATGGAATACTACTCAGCTTTAAGAAACAATGGTGATATAGCACCTCTTGTATATTCCTGGATACAGCTGGAACCAATTCTACTAAGTGAAGTATCTCAAGAATGGAAAAACCAGCACCACATGGACTAACCAGCAAATTGGTATTAACGGATCAACACCTAAGTGGACATATAGGAGTAACATTTATCAGGTGTCAGGGAGGGGGGAGGAGGGGTTGGGTATATACAACCACAAGTAAGATGTGCAACATTTGGGGGACGGACATGCTTGAAGCTCTTACTCAAGGGGGGAGGGGAGTATGGGCAATATATGTAACCTTAACACTTGTACTCCCATAATACACTATAAATAAATTAATTAATTAATTAAAAAAAAAACCACAATATCGCCCTGTCTTTGTCCTGCCTCTGAGGTAGAAACTTGATCCAAGGTGAGCGAGATTTCTCTTCCAGAAACTTGAAATTTGAAGTGGCACAAAGAATAGCAGTTGTTGGACTACAGTCATTTCAAAAGCAATGCTTTCTAGAGGTTTAAAAACATTTTCTCATAAATTCCCTGGAGTTTCCTCTTTTTTGAGACTTCATGTTCTGTAATACGTGAGTTTCCATAAGATATTCCACTGTCCTTCAACTAAATCATACATTTTCTCTTTCTCTGGTTATGCTGCATGGTATTGGTTTCTATCTTTTTCAACTAAAAGACCTTTAATTCATATGGTATGAGATTAGAATAGGGTAAGAAGAGGGTAAAGGGACTATTGTTTTTTATTTATATACTTCTATATCGCTTAAATTTTTGCAAGCATTCATTTGCATATTATTTTTATACATTACAAAAAGAGCCATTGATTTTAATAATAACCAGTGTTCTTTGGAAGTATTTTTCCAATTTCCATTAGTGTTTCACAACCTGGCTGTGACTTAATGCCAATTTTCATGATTGTCTTACTTTTGTAAATTAGATCTATTTAACCCTAGCTTAATAATAATTTAGAAGTATAATTCAATGTAGTAGAAAGTCTAAAATTAATTTACTCTAAATATCATCTGGCCATGTAGATAAATTTAAGTCCATGAAATTTTAAAAAGTGAAATACCTCCAACAGTGGCATTTCTTCAGTGATTATGGGATCTAAACGTCGATCAGGACCATATTTAATAGATGTTTTCTCTTCTTTTGTGTTGTTCAGTCGAGGACCTTGAATTTCTAAATCCTGTTTACCTCGGACTAACATACTCAAGGAATATTTTCCTGGAAAAAAAAAAAAAATCAATGCCCTAAAAAAAGGTGTGTTAACTACATCAATTCAATATGAATATATGAATATTGTTATGTTTCAGATTTCTAGAAAAATTCTAGACAATTTTTTATTAACATGGTTAATTGAAGAATATACTTTAATTCCATGTTTATCAACACCTTTGGTACACTGCTTAGTTTCCCATTTTGTTTTATATTTACTTACTCTGCAAAAAGGACTTCACTGAATAGGAAATCCTGTGAAACCTGTATTTAGCCATATCCCTATTAACTAAAAATGCCAGACAGAACAGCTATCTTGGGCCCAATAATTTGATTTAGGCCATCAGAAGAGATATCTATTTTCAAAGGAAAAAATAATTGACAACAACAAATGTGTCAACTTTTCACTTTTACTCATATTCAAATACATACATTAATTGGAAATATTTATGGAATATAAATAACTACATCTTCTCAAGAGACTGCACAAAGAAAATAAAATACATTATAGGTAGTTTTCTTAAAATTAATTTAATATTCATGTGAGATTTTTTCCCCAAAGCTTCCATGCAGTGCATGTATGTGTGTAAGAAAGCTATAGTATACAACTATCTCTCCTGCAGGACTACTCAGAGCCTTTAATGTGCTGAAAGTTACTGTGATGGTTCCAGACTAGATATATAATGCAGCATTTCTCACACTTCATTTGACCCAAATCCCCATTAGCATTTTACACAATAATGAACTACATAAGAACATCATGAAAACTCTGCATACAAGAGGGGATATATTTTAATAATTTACAGCCTCCTACCACTAATGTCATACAATAACATAAATTATGATATTAATGCATATATTTGGTACCTTAAATGAAACTAGCTATATTTTATTGACAACCATAACTTAGTGGTACTACATTAAGATTCTAGTTATGTGTAAGTGGGAAAAAAAAGGAGCTTCAAAAAGCTCTTGACATCCAGTTATCTTGCTTTAAAAAATGCGATAAATTAGCAGGATTCTTTATACATAAACCTTGTCTTGTACTTGTCAACCAAGAAATACAAACATAGTACTAAAATGCAGAATACCATACTCAATTTTAGTGCAACTTTTAAAAATAATTCTTTTAATTCCTATGGATTCATTCCACTTCTGTTTATTTTTTAAATTTCATACTGAATTATCCTAGATACCCACGCAAACAGAAATATTAAATTGAAGGGTAAAAGAACCAATAAATATTCCAAGTGGTCCCAGATTTCCCAATAGTATTAATCAGCTTTTGTAAATGCTAAATTCAAGTTTGTCAATTACTATTCAGATTATTTGTCAGAAAATAAGACATATCCACTAAAATGAAGGATTCAAAGTAGGAGGTTTTTTATAGCAAACTCCCTCCCTAACATCTTGTCACCTTAAACTCAAATAACTACACACAACAATTACAAGGAAATGTTAAATCTTGATGGGTTCCCTGAGTTTTTTTAAAAGTAAATTATGTTAAATATATATGTCTTATAGTTTTATTCTTCAAAAAATTATAGAACATACTATATAGGGCATCAAGAATATCAACTTAACACTAAAACCCTACTTTTGTTTTACAGGCCAGAAGACAGAATTTAAGATGTTTAATATTCACTGATCTGAAAACACTGGTCTTTAATTTGTTCTATGTTTTATAAAAAAGAAATATTCAAAAAACAGAATATAATAAGATGGTTTTGCATTGGTAGTAGATATCTCAATCAACAGAATTTATTTCATTAGAATTTACTAAATTTGGAAAAATACATAAGGTAGAGCCTAAGAATTATCAAAAGAAAATACACTGGAAGGGAATAAAGTTGTTTATTTTTGATGCTTTGGCAGAGGTTAAAATAATCTAAATCTGTCATTCTTCCATATGACTAAATGCCTTTACCTAAAGGTACATTTAACCTATTTAGAAAAAACTTCATTTTCATTCATTTTATTCTATGGAAAGATTTAATAATTAGTTTTCTAATTATTTAGCAATGCTATAGCTTTACCTGTGTGACATCCAGGAAGAGCACCAATGCCATCTACTGTCATGGAGCCCTGAATAGTGCCAAGATTATAAACAACTCCCAGAATATGCAGCTCCCCTATGTGATGGGGAAAGAGCTTTAGTCTTGCCTGTGGAGATATTTAAGTTACTCTTATTATGTTTTCATAGTATCTTCAATAGTACAATATCTAAATTCTATAATCTTGCAGAAATGTAAACTCATGACCTAAACCAGCTACTTTTTCTTACTGAAAAGCATCTTCTTCAAAAGAAAATCTCTACATTCAACAATTAAAAGCCTGGAACCTCAACAATACTTTGACATCATCATAGCTTACTACAACCTCAAACTCCTGGGCTCAAGTGATCCTCCTGCCTCAGCCTCTTGAGTAGCTGGGACTACAGGTACGTGCCACCATGCCCAGCTAAATTTTTAAAATTTTTCTGTAATGATGGGGTCTCCTCATTGCCCAGGCCGGTCTTAAAGTCCTGGCCGCGCACAATGCTCCCCTCTCAGACTCCCAAGTGCTAGGGCTACAGGCATGAGCCACTGCACCCAGCCCACAATACTTTTAATAAAAATAAAAATATTTTGGTCAAATAAATGTCATGTGAAATCATCACACACTGACTTCAAAAAGAAAGCAAAAACTTTTCACCGGTTTTCTTAGGAAATTAACAAATCAAAGACCAATGCAAACCTACTTTTCCCACCAATTTCTTCCTGAGCAATTCTGGTTTCCTAACCTTTAAAATTTTAGTTCTTAAGAAAACCAGAATATAAAACAAATGATAAATTAAGATGAATTTTCAATTTGTTTTCAGCTTACTTTTACAAAGGCATAAGACAGAAAAATGATAAAACAATTACCACTTTTGATTCTTCACTATTAATTAAGAATTCTGAAATAACTTCAGTTCCAATCATTTCAGGTTCACCTGTAACCTAAAAATAAATTATTTTATAAAATATACTTTCTTATGAATAAAATATCAGATTGTTAATATTCCTCTATACCAATATTTAAAAACAATAACACTAATTAAAGTTAGCATTTACTAGGTTCTTACTATGAGCTAAACATTAAGTATTTTATTTCCACACCTGAAGTACAGCCAGGCTGTGGCAGACACTGTACTTTCTCATTTTGTTCAGTCCAACTCAACTAAGGAGAATAAGTGATTTATTCAAAGATGCAGCTTCCAAGAGGATAAAAGTCCAAAAGAAAAACTTCAGCAGCTCACAGTCAACAATGGCCAAAATGGTCATTTAATTTAATCTTGCAATAAAAGCACATTTCTCCATTTTTTGCTCCAACTAGTCTCTTTCCAAACTAGCCAATTACACATAAAAAAGGTAACGGTGGCCCAGGTGTGATGCAGAAAAGACAGGTAGAAAATAAGAGTATGAGAAAGGAAAAATGGCCTGTTCCCTCCAAAGCATTTATAACATTTGTAAGATAAGAGACTACTCTCTGGTCACCCAGCAATGCAGAGATAACTGGCTCATTCTGGAGGTAAACCTGTTCCCCATAAACACTATTTTACATTTACCCATGAAATTAATTATATTGACACAAGAAATAAAAATTACATCCCCCTAAATTTCAATTCGGCATCTTAGTCCATCACCAGTAGAAGCTCACAGAGAAATCCAAAGAGTTTGAAATTTATAGAAAAAAGTACAACTATTTATTAAAAAAAAATACCTCATTATATACAATGCAAAAATTTCACTTAACTTTAAACCTCCTAGAAATCTAGTATATTGAACACACTAATAATACACTTAAAAGGCTAATATAAATCTTTTAAAAAACCTTTTCCAAGTTTAACAGTTCATACTCTTCTAATCTGCATTCCAGGCATCCAAAAGATATTAGAAAAATTGCAGAGGTTGCCAAAATTTAAGTAAGAATAGAACCTGGGAAATCTCAATCATGCAAACTATTAACAATAAATATAAATAATTACAAAATGTCTTCAATGAATATAATAAGCAAGATTTTAAATAAGGCAATCTTTAAAAAATCCAAAGATGTCAGCACCAAAATGTTGGGGTATTTCTTCGCTCCAAAATAATTTCTTAGCACATTATTAAAGCTTTTAGCAAGATAGTATAAAAAAAGTAGAAGTTACATAATAGATACCGGTGAATAATAAATTAGAAGGTAAAAATGTGTTTGTCGAAGTTTTTTCTCTTACAATCAACTGAGTAACAAAATTATTTATTTAGATTACTTCTGTTTCAAAAATAACTACCTTAAATATTATAAATAAAGGGCTTATTACAGATAAGGAAACACGAAGATAAATATATATGAAGGTTGTGAATAGATAATTCTCAAAAGAAGAAATATAAATAGAACAGCTTCAACTTCACTAGCAATTAATGAAATGGAAAATAAAATAGTAAGATGGCATTTTTTACCTAGTAAATCAAAAGTCTTTTTTGTAAATAATACTTCTTAATTTATAAAGATAAGATATCCAATCTCATATGCTGCAGATAAAGAGTTGGATGGTACAGCCTTTTGTGAAACCAACAGGACACCAAAATACTTATTCCCTAAAATCATCTCACTTCATGCCTAGGAATCTTTCCTACAGAAATAATCTGAAGGATAAAAAGCTTTGCCAAAAAATATTCACCACAAAATCAATGTGATAGTAAACAAATGGAAACCTCCAAAACAACTATCAATGATAGAATAGCTTATGAATCATCCACATGATGGAATATTATATAAATATAAAATATTAAGACATTTTAACATAATAATATACATATAAAACAACAAAGAATGGAAAAATCAACATACAGTATGAGGGAAAAATATAAAATGATTAGAAAGACACACAGAAAAATGTTTAAGTGGTTATTTCTAAATACTGAGAAAACAGACGGTTGTACTCTTATTCCTTATGTTTTTCTGTATTTTCAATTCTTTAACAATAAGCACATACCATGATTTTTACCATAAATAAGAAAAAATAAGCCAAAAAAGAAGTATAGCTCACTGCACAAAAGTTTAAATTTTATTAGTACATCTGTTATACTGAAACATGATTACAAATACCTTTTAATAACTTACTAGTTCTTTAACTTCTTCATTATCCTTTCCACTGAAATCTTTAGGTTGAAACTTCCAAAGCAATGACAAATCAGTCAACAAAAGTGGAACCTTCAGAGGGTTTCTAAAAGCCACTTCCACTGTAATTGGTTCTATAAAAAACA
Source organism: Mirza zaza (assembly GCA_008750895.1). Taxonomy (NCBI): domain Eukaryota; kingdom Metazoa; phylum Chordata; class Mammalia; order Primates; family Cheirogaleidae; genus Mirza; species Mirza zaza. The sequence continues at coordinate 7,055 of VSMD01035825.1, forward strand.
GGCCTAAATTAATTACTTTAATAAACCTCATACCTTATCCAAAGCTTCAATTTTCTAAACAGGACTTACATTCATAGCTCTACATTTCTGCTGAGACTATACTCTGTCACCCTATGAATGTCCACTTACTCAGAATTCTGTTTAAAAATTAGCTTATCTAGAGAACTTCCCCAATATCTCTGTACTAGAGAATGTTATATCCTCTTCTATATTCCAACATTACACTGCATATGTCTGTATCAGAGCCCCCATTGCTTGGTTTTATAAATGTAGCTCAATAAGTAATGAGGTCTTAATTTATTTTTGTATCCCCAGCCTCCAGTAACGTGTGGCATACGGTAAATTACCTTGAATGTGCTGTAAGTAAAAGAAGTAAGCAAAAAAACATAGGTAAAAATTCAAGTATATCACCTTCTACAACTGCAAGTGGAAATCTTGAGTTATCTGAATAACTGTTCAAACAGTATTGTGTGGGATGAAAATTAGATGGAATTATTCCTTTGTTAACCACAGCCACAACTTGTTCCTCAAGTTCTCGCCACTGTTGAGAGGATTCAGAATCATATTCTTGATCAAGACTAACATGAGTAGCTGCTTGCTTTTCCCCTAAAGAAAAATTGTCACAATTAAATACATGTTTATGAACACCTGCACTCAAATAAACGTTATTTTAAATAAAGATCTAAGGTATCTAAATGTATACATATTCACTCCTGTCTACTTCCAATTCTCTGAGTGAAAAGTATCCTAGCTTAACTGGAATTTTGCTTGTAATATTGACGTTCTTTTCCTCCTGACTCTGAAAGAATGCATTTTCCCTAGCTTCCACATCTTTATTTTTTTAGCCCAAGACTGAAGACATTATACAATTTTTATATAAGATATTTCAAACATACAGAAAAGGCAGGGAGACTAATATAAAAAATATTTGTATACTAAAATTTAACAAATGTCAAATTTTATCCTATGACCCCAAATATTTTTTATAAAATGAAAATTACAGAGACAGTTGATGTCCACTCTGCAACCCTCTCTATTCTTATTATTCTCCTTCATGCCCACTGGCAACACTTCTTCTCAGAGCTATTCCCAAAGTTGAAGTGTAACATTTTCACCCATATTTTTTATTTTACCACGAGTACATACATAAACAATAGAATGGTTTGTAGTGTGTTTGAAATTTTTTTTTCTTTTTTTGAGACAGAGTCTCACTTTGTTGTCCAGGCTAGAGTGAGTGCCATGGCGTCAGCCTAGCTCACAGCAACCTCAAACTCCTGGGCTCAAGCGATCCTGCTGCCTCAGCCTCCCAAGTAGCTGGGACTACAGGCATGTGCCACCATGCCCGGCTCATTTTTCTATATATATTAATTGGCCAATTAATTTCTTTCTATTTATAGTAGAGACGGGGTCTCGCTCTTGCTCAGGCTGGTTTCAAACTCCTGACCTTAAGCAATCCGCCAGCCTCGGCTCCCAGAGTGCTAGGATTACAGGCGTGAGCCACCACGCCCGGCCGTGTGTTTGAAATTTATACTGTAACTGACTTTCCTCACTCAACATCATGTTGTGAAACATGTACAATCAATTCACTCATGTCCTGCAACATGAATCCATTATGTGGATATGCCAATTATGTGAATATATTGATTCATTCTGTATTAGGAATTTTAGCTGTTTCACTTTTTTGCTACTAAAAAAATGTTGCTATAACGTGGTAAATATTTTTTAACACTAAAGAGAAACATACTGATTAACCTCAAATATAAGAATGTTTACAATTACACAGTTTACTTTAACATGCATCAAGAACCTTAATATATTTATACTTTTGGTCCAGTTGCTGCCATTCTAGGGTTCAAACCTAAAGAGAGAATCCTAGATTTTTAAAAAGTCTTACAACAAGAATAGCAGAACATTGGTAACCATTCTCCACTTCTATGTTTGAAAATTTCCATAATAAAAAAAGTTTTATTCACAAAGATGTCCATCACAATATTATTTTATATAAACAAAAAGATGGAAACAATCTACCTATATAATAAGTAAATGTTAAAGTATTTTATATGCATTGCCTGCAAGGTCTTACAAACATTAAAAATGTTTGTCAAGATTATGTAATACCATGAGCATTTTTTATGTGAGAGGAGCTGGTGTAATTACAACTGTTTTGTTTTTATTGTTTTAAGCTTTTAAGGCTAAAAGGAACAACACTAAAGTATTGGTGGTAGGACAATAGGTAAAGTGGTATACACTTATTTTCAAATATTAAACTATACATCATTTTTTAAATGGACGGAAAAAAACTAAAAAATAAAAAAACATTAGGTAACTAGGACAAATAAAACTTTTACTAACCATCTGCTGGTCGTCTGTCATGGCCAAAGAAAACCCGTGTTGCTGAACTGTTAATATACGGTAAAGGAAGCTGTGGTAAAGGACCATCTGGTGAGAGCTGACTTACATTCTGGGAGAAATGTAAAAGAAAAAAAAATAATAATTTTTGAGAAAACCATATTTTCTTCATATATTCTTCCTCATTTTTAAAAACACAAGGTATTAAAAACGTGTTAATCAAGAATATTAAGATACATAATTACTAGTTTTATTTAATACATCAGTCATAAAATTTTATAACTGAGAAAAACTTTAGATAATCACTTATTCTGTACCTCAAGAGAATTTTCCTAAGGTACTCAGCTAACTAGTTCTCTGGATGTTAAACTTCTAAATGTTATTGTGGTATATACTTTACTTCCTGTGACTCATTACAGCATACTATCTGCCAAAATTCTAACTCATATAATTTTAAATTAATAAAGTCTAGAGGGACAATTATTTTTTACATGATAGATATAATATTCACTATTCACAGGCCTTGGGAAAAAAATTACAACTTCCCATATTTTCCATAAAAAAATGCTTTATATTTTCTATCCTCCTACCTCAGTGAAATATTCTTTAAATTTTTCTGAATTATATCATAATAGCTTGCATAGTTTGTTTACCATAGAAGCATACCTCCTCATCTCTTATAAGGAAAAGAAAAGAATGTATGTCTCCAAAGGATGGTAAAGAGGACCCACTTAAAACAAATTATAAAATTGGCTGTGATCCTGTAAAAATATGATAAAGAAATAGTCCAGAAAACTTGCGGCATCTTTTTTTTTTTTTTTAAAGATTCCAAGAATAGCCACAAATCAAATGTTTACTGAAATATTAAAGAGATAGAGTCTCACTCTTTCGCCCAGGCTGAAGTGCAGTGGCGTCATCATAGCTCAATGCAACCTCAAACTCCAGGGCTCAAGTAATCTTCCAACCTCAGCCTCCTGAGTAGCGCTGTACTACAGGCACATGCCACCATGCCTGGCTAATTTTTGTATTTTTTGTAGCAATGGTGTCTCACTATGTTGCTCAGGCTGCTCTCAAACGCATGGACTCAAGTGATCCTACTCCCTTGGCCTGCCACAATGCTATTATGATAGATGTTACATATATTCTAATAAACCCATTTTATTAGACTGCTAGAAGATGATAATGAATATGCTTTTTGCTGAAATACAATTTTAATTTCTACCCCTGAAAATAAGTGTTCACCTTGTAAACATAAAGATATTCTCTGAGGAAGGCCCCTTGTTGAGCAGCAGATTGTTTACTTTCATTGATTAAAATATGCCTAAAAGCAGAAACAGCGTTGTCCAGTTGCCTAAGAGTATAAGACTGGCGCCCAATAGTGAAGTTAATGTGATCTTCTGCAAGAGACCAGCCTTTTCCTTTGTAAACCTGCATGGCTTGACAATAGCAACGTAACGCATGCTTTTTCTGTAAGAAAAGAAATAAAACAAAGTATTATAATCCAAATTTTCCCTGGACTAGAAAAAAATAAATATACACATATATAAATCAAGTAGCTGGTTCCTCCTCTAACAGAGACTTGGATGATGAGGAAAGTGAAACTAACCTTTATGAATTATAAATGGAATATCTTACAGATTAAGTTTCCTGAGCGAGAGAGAGAGAGAGAGAGAGAGAGGAGAGAGAGAGAGGAGAGAGAGAAAGGAGAGAGAGAGAGGAGAGAGAGAGAGTGAGTGTGTGTGTGTGTGTGTGTTTGTTTGTTTGTTTATGGTGGAGAGGAGTAGAGAACAAGAAGGAAGGGAAAGAGAGCCCAGACTGGACATCCTCCCGTATTTCTCTAAGTAGCATCTTAAAAATGTCAACCTCAGAGGCTCACCTCTCAACATGGCTTTATGTACCTCAAATTCCTTCTGGAAAAACGCAGGGTAAATACAAAAAAAATTTTCAACATCTAAAATAAGCAGATTTTGCTAATGAAAAAAATATTCTCACACTTTAAGTAGAAGCATGCTATGTTTTCAAAGAATTTTTTCCAATCAAGTAAAACAATAAACACTTCTGTCAACTTTTTTCTCTCAAATACAGTCAAAGACTTGTGTTGAATTTATGTGGCCACATGTTATATGTAACAAAGTACAGTACATGATGAATTATATAAGTCAACTCTATTTTTCTATATTAAAAATTCACATATTGGCCCAGCCATGCTGACTCCAAGCTGCCTGCCCACTAAATATCACTGGCCAGTGTCATGACCACCAAGTGGTTATGTCTCACATTGTTCAGATAAATCAGTGGGCTAGGACAGCACCACAGTGAGCACGCCAGGGCATGACATGGCAGAGTTCCCTGCCAGCATCAGGTGTCACCATGGCTTCCTCTTTAAGGTGCTGTCTACAAGTGTCAAGATGTACTTCCTGTTGTTCAGTGCATTTACTGCAGGACTGAGAACAGTAAGAGATTAAAACCAATATGAAATATAAGAAATACATTCAAAATGGAACATCACAAGTAATGCCAAAACCTCATAAGGACTGCGATAAAACTGCAACATTTATGGCAATGTCAGCAGTATACAAGAGGGGTAAATAAAAAGACAAATATTACATGTTCTTACTTATATGTGAGAGCTAAAAAAGTGAATCTCATAAAGATAGGGAGTACACTGGTGGTTACCAGAGGCTGGGGGGTGGGGTAGCAATGAAAAGAAGCTGATTAATAGGTACAAATATACAGTTTGATAGAAGTAAGACCTAGTGTTAGATCAGTAGGGTGACTACAGTTTACAACAATCAACTGTACATTTCAAAATAAGAGTAGAATTCAAATGGTTCTAGCATAAAGACAAATATTTAAGGTGATAGATATCCCAAGTACTCTGACTTGACCTTTACAAACTATACGAATGTATTAAATTATGTCATATATCCCGAAAATAGGTACATCTATTATACATCAATTACAAAAACAGAACACCATTCTTGTAGTAGTGCAAGCAGTAGTATGGCAGAAAAGATGACCAAAAAGGAGTAAACAGGAAAGTCATGTTGACTATACACACTAAAAAAGTACATCCTATAGAAAACCAAAAAAGCAGAAAAAACACGAAAGCAGTTATCAAATGTCAGTCACCAAGAAGACAGATAATAGAGTGGGTAGCAGCCATTTTAATAGCCATAAAGACTGGTCCCATATCTTTACATTAAAATAAAATCCCAGGAAGTTCGCTCTCAGCTTCTGCCCAAAGCTATTGCTTCCCAGCCTGCAGGCTGCAACCCTTTCTGTGTATGTATGTATATGTGTGTGTGTATACACACACATATATAAATATATAAATAAATAAATCCACCCCAGAGAAAAAGGTCCACATTTCAGTCAATCACAATTAAGAGAGGCAGCTTTTCTCCATATCTGGCTCTAGACTCACTAGGTACTAATCGCTCAACCATCACTACTCCAACTAATGGAAGACACGAACACTCTGAAGAAGATGCTCCATCAAAAGGATCAAATGATTTTAGAAAAAGGAAATAGAATTACAAAGTTGAAAGCTGGTTTTCAATACCAGAAATCTCAAATGAGAACCAGAATCAACCAGATAGGAAAAACCCAAAAGAAGCAAACAGCAATTGCAGCCAAAAAACCAAGAGGTCCTGTGAAACAAGCCAGAACCTGCTTTGTCCAAAGGCAAGCAGTATAAGAAATCAGAAATAATGCCTGTGGAAAAACCATTTGGGAGTTTCCAGAGCAGCAACATACAGAGTCATGGACTGTAGTTAGAGGCTTGGTTGTTAACTTTTAATTGAGATTTATCATAAGAAATCTAATTTGGTTGTGGTCATCCCTCTTTATAAACACTGCATTGGGCTGAATGGAAATACCCAGTGTGCGCTATAACTGAGTATATGGTCTCTATATATTTATATATATTTATATTTATTTATACACACACACACATTTTTAAACAACTGTTTGTTTGTTTTTGTTTATTTATTTATTTTTGAGACAGAGTCTCGCTTTGTTGCCCAGGCTAGAGTGAATGCCCTGGCATTAGCCTAGCTCACAGCAACCTCAAACTCCTGGGCTCAAGCGATCCTCCTGCCTCAGCCTCCGGAGTAGCTGGGACTACAGGCATGTTCCACCATGCCCAGCTAATTTTTTCTACATATATTAGTTGGCCAATTAATTTCTTTCTATTTATAGTAGAGACGGGATCTCGCTCTTGGTCAGGCTGATTTCGAACTCCTGATCTCGAGCAATCCACCCGCCTCAGCCTCCCAGAGTGCTAGGATTACAGGCATGAGCCACCGCGCCCGGCCTTAACAACTGTTTAGATAGACTTTGGCATTCTTTTCTTTTGCCCATTGCTTCATCCTATCACAAGCACGAGCAGATATTCAGCCTTAATTACGTATCATTGCCACCTTCTGAACTCAGACAACTTCCATCTTTAAAAAATGGGATTTGGTACCAAAAATGTTTTTCTCCACTAAACTGATGCTTCAGAGTATACTCTTGTACTCCCCTCCTCCAAAGAAGAGGTTACAAACTTTGTACTAGGTATAGTCAGAATTATCTTTGTGGGTTGTTTTATAAAGAAATATTTTCTTGATTAAGTGATAATGAAATCAAATCAAAATAATTTCTGCCGCTTGATAACATCCAATGAGTATACACTATCTCTTCTGTGATATTCCAACAAAGAAACCCAATTTGAATTTCAACATGAGGAAAATTTCACAGAAATTTAATTTGAAGGACACTCTACAAAAATAATTGGCCTATAATCTTCAAAAGTGCAGAAGTTATGAAGTCAAAGGATTCTTTGATTAAAAAGGGACAAAGGATCCTATGTCCTTCGATAAAGGACATTTATGGGACAACTGTCAAAACCTGAATGGGGTACAAGGATTACACAGTAGCACTGTATCAATGCCAATTTCTTGACTGTGATGGCTGTATTACAGTTATATAAGAAAAAGCTCTTGTTTCCAGGAAATAGGAAACATATCCTAAAGTATTTGGGAGTAAGAGGGCACCAAGTAAAACAACTTAACTCTCAAATGTCTTGGGTAAACAAAAATTTCTGCACTGGTCCGAAGGTAGTGGGTTATCAGAACTTATTAACATTACTGTCACTAAAGTTGGTATCCAATCCCCCGCCCCCACTGCTAAATTTGACTGGCATGGGGAAAAAAAAAAAACAGAAACAAAAATTTCTGAACTGTACTTGCAACTTTTCTAGAAGTCTGAGATAGTTTCAAAATAATTTTTAAGTGATATTTCTTGGGGGAAAAAACCCTAATCTCTATTTAGCATTTAGTAAAGGAATATAGTCTTAAAAACTGACAGATACATAGAAACAATTGAATGTGTCTAAGTGTTGAGTTCAATACATTTTTAAAGACCTCTTTTGGGAGAAATATCTAGAGATTAAAAGAGGTAACAATGTTTTAAAGTCTGCCTTTTTGACACGTAAAATCAATCATTGCATGATATAGAAAAATAAAGAACAGAAAGAAAAGTTGTCCAATCACATTACCCTTCCCCAGAACTTCCCTAATTTTTTTTTCAAACTGACTTTAAACTTTCATGCCAGTTCTCTTTTTAAATGTTCTTTACTTGCTGATACTCTTTTCTTTTCTTTCTTTCCTTTTTTTTTTTTGAGACAGTCTCACTCTGTTGCCCAGACTAGAGTGCCGTGGCATCAGCCTAGCTCACAGCAACATTAAACTTCTGGGCTCAAGCAATCCTGCTGCCTCAGCCTGCTAAGTAGCTGGGACTACAGCCATGCGCCACCATGCCCGGCTAACTTTTTCTATATATTTTTTAGTTGTCCAGCTAATTTTCTTTCTATTTTTAGTAGAGACGGGGTCTCGCTCTTGCTCAGGCTGGTCTCAAACTCCTGAGCTCAAACAATCCACCCCCCTCAGCTCCCAGAATGCTAGGATTACAGGTGTGAGCCACCATGCCTGGCCACTTGCTGATATTCTTAATGGGAAAAAAACTGAACTATAAAAAATTTCTGGGGAAGATAAGTAATTCAGCATGAACTGTCAATGAGAGAGAAAACTAGGAGAAATGGCATTACTATATAATCTCCTCTCTCATCCCTACCAACACACCCCTAATTTTAATGGAAATGTCATGAAAAGTTGATGCTTCTTCAGAAACAACTTAGCCTTAGTCAGAATTGTATGTGTTCTATCTTCCAAGGAAGATACTGTTCTTGACCAATTTCAATAGGACATATACTACATTGACTTTCTGATAGATCTGCATTTCTAGTCATATTCTCAGGTTTCCACATACTGTACTGGTTTTGAAAGAACTTTCCTGGGTTTGGAATGTAGAGTGGTCATGAAATAGCAAACCCAGCAACCTTGATTCATTAATTCCAAGGGGTAACTACAGTTAGAGATGATTATGAGGCCAGATAGCAAATGTATCTCACTCTACCACAAATGTAGCATTTTTAACTTGTTAGGCATTTCCTAGAAGCAATATGTCCTGTAAGTTGGGAGCTAAATACAAGCAGCTGTTTCCAGTTTCAATGACATTACCATTCTTACAAATAAAACCATGCACAAAAGTGGACAAACATGTGAAAAAATGATGACTTATTTTCAGTAAGAGACAATGGACCATTCTGCTTTCTTTCAAGCAGAAGAAACCTCATGCTCAATATATTTTGCCATTTTTTGAATAGAAAACTTTTAAGCAGAGATAAGCAGTAGGCTAGCATGTTTCAGATGCACTTATACTATGGAAAAAAAGCTGTGAAAAAAAATAGCAAAATCAATCCTAGGCAACAAAAACAAAATAGGAGGCATCAATTTACCAGACTTCAAACTATACTACAAGGCTACAGTCATTAAAACAGCTTTTTACTGGCACAAGAACAGGGACACTGACCAGTGGAACAGAACAGAGAACCCAGATATAAAACCATCCTCATATAGCCAACTAATCTTCCACAAAGCAGACAAAAACATACACTGGGGAAAAGAATCCTTATTCAATAAATGGTGCTGGGAAAACTGGATAGTCACACGTAGAAGACTGAAACAAGACCCACACCTTTCACCTCTCACAAAAATCAACTCACGCTGGGTAACAGACTTGAACCTTAAGAGTGAAACTATTAGAATCCTAGAGGAAAATGTTGGAAATACTCTTCTAGACATTGGCCTAGGCAAAGAATTTATGAAGAAGACCCTAAAGGCAATCACAACAGCAACAAAAGTAAACAAATGGGATCTGATCAAATTAAAAAGCTTCTGCACAGCCAAAGAAACTGTCAAGAGAGCAGACAGACAACCCACAGAATGGGAGAAAATTTTTGCAAGCTACACATCTGATAAAGGGCTGATAACTAGAATCTATTTAGAACGCAGGAAAATCAGCAAGAAAAAATCAAACAACCCTATCAAAAAATGGGCAAAGGACATGAACAGAAACTTCTCAAAACAAGACAGAATAATGGCCAACAAACATATGAAAAAATGTTCAACATCTCTAATCATCAGGGATAAGCAAATCAAAACCACAATGAGATATCACTTAACTCCAGTGAGAATGGCCTTTATCAAAAAGTCCCCAAACAACAAATGCTGGCGTGGATGCGGAGAGAGAGGAACACTCCTACACTGCTGGTGGGACTGCAAACTAGTTCAACCTCTGTGGAAAGCAATATGGAGATAGCTCAAAGCGATACAAGTAGATCTACCATTTGATCCAGCAATTCCACTACTGGGCATCTACCCAAAAGATCAAAAGTCACTTTATGAAAAAGACACCTGCACTCGAATGTTTATAGCAGCACAATTCACAATTGCAAAGCTGTGGAAAC